>JBCNYH010213808.1:0-17280 GCA_039654325.1 Tandanus tandanus | reverse complement strand
TCATATTGATGAGAATAAGTAAACAAACAACAATATATAGTAATAACAAAAATAACACTCTCTTTTTTGAGAAAAAAGTCAATATTTATTTGTCGCCACCCTTTACTTTGATTACAGCATTTAACCTTTCAGGCATAGTGTTCACATATTTATAATTTCTTCACTCGCTAAACCGTTCCATATGGTTTGAAGGTCATTCATGCAAAAGTCAAAAAAATACAATTTGCGACACCTTTAAATTTTTCTGAAAAATTGGTATTTTCAGTGTTGTTGTTTATTAGCCAAACTTTTACCATCAATATACTTATACTTAACAAGTATACTATATCAATATACTTGTTGGAATTTTTTTGGTTCTCGTTGCCTACAATAGCATTGTTCAATACATTTTCACCAAAAAATTATAGAGAAGTAATGTATTAGAAGCCCTTTTGGATGCCCACAACAATTGAGGCTGGATTTCAGATACTACAGCACACCCTCTGGTTTCTTTTAGAGCAGTTGTGGCGACACGAGGCTAATGGAGACTTCCACAATATAAGGCGGATATTTAAAATTTTATGGCCGATCAGTGATTAATAGAAACATTAGTCTGCTTAAAGCAGATCAAAATATTCCGATTGAATGTTGTGCAGGACACAAATGGGTGAAATTTCTAAGACCTCAGCTATGTAAAACAGGCATGGGTCAGCGAAAGGTAGAACCCACAGCTACAGTGCACGAGCAATCTCAAAGGAACGGTTATAGGCATCAAAACCTGAATGTTGAACAACAAAACAGTAAATTCTCAAGTGTTCTTCTTTTATTATGAGTGCAATGCTCACAGAACAGTTTACATAATACAGCTTGCAGTATGTTCCGTCAGGTTTCTGGGAACTACAATCTCTCAGGACCTGAAGTGAACGTGCTGCATGAACACTGTAAAGAAGAAGCACAGCAGAGGGGGCATTTCCTTTGACAACTCGGGAAATTTAACCTGCCGGAGCTGCTGATCACCTTCTACACCGCCATCATACAGTCTGTCCTGTGCACGTCCTTCACTGTCTGGCTTGGGTTGGCAATTAAACTGGACCGGATCAGACTGCAGCAGACAATCAGGTCTGCAGAGAGGATCATCGGGGACGACCTGCCCTCCTTCCAGATCCAGAAGAAGGGCAGGTCAGCAGATCCCTCACATCCTGCTTGAACTCCTCCCCTCTAGAAAGTGTTACAGAGCACTGTACACCAAGGCCACCCGGCACAGGGACGGTTTCTTCCCCCAGTCTGTGGCTGTGTTGAACTGTAAACACTCAGAGTGTCAGGGAACCACTGTGAAAGTAACCCACTGTACACGTTTATTCACTACTCTACCTCACCAACACCGGCTTGAACTCAATGTCCATTTCTGCACTAATATGTAAATGTTATATTACATTTGCCTCTTATAATACTGTGCACATATTTCCTTACAGTCTATTTCCTCACTTTATATTTATCTGTATTTCCTTAAATTCTTAAACCTACGTAAACGTTTTCTGTACAGTAAGCAAAGTTAAACCGGAGTCAAATTCCTTGTTTGTGTTCCAAACTCGGCCAATAAAACCGATTCTGATGAAGGACGAGGTGAAAATCAAGGGAACTGTATTTCTATACTGGTGAAACAATATTGTAGAAGTTTCCTCTAATAAGATAGATTAAATACAACACTGTGTTCGAAGGCTATTACCTCATGTTTTATGGAAAGAACTCGTAAGCAGCACTTCAGTTTCAATTGATTTGAATATCCTACGTTTTATTAGTCACAAATAATAACCTTTAGCAAACTGTTACAGGTTTTATACTGAACTATACAGAGTTCTGTTGTAAATAAAAATGATAACGGACTGATATTTTTGTAAAATAATTTCTTATACACTTGCTGTATAAAGAAAACAAGCTCAAAGCCAGTCATGCCATTTTCACATATGTATCGGCCCCCCAGAGTCCTGACCTGAACCCTACTGAAAGTTTTTGAGATGTGCTGGAGAAGACTTTATGGAGGGGTTCAGTTTTTCCCTCATCAATTCAAGACGTCGGTGAGAAATGAACCCGACACTGGATGGAAATAAATGTTATGTTGCTTAAGTTTATTCAAGCAATGGCATGACGATTACATGCTGTAAGCAAGGATAAAGATGGAACAACAACATATTTGTGTGTGTGACTTTTTTTTTTTTTTTTTTGGCCGAGCAGTGTAAAATTTAAAATAAAATACAATAAAAATAAATAAATAAATAAATAATCAGCAAACACTGTTATTTGTTATCATGAAAACAAAACCCAAAACATTTGTTGAAATTGTTATAAATAGTACAATAGTTACACCAGAGCTTTGAAAAGTGTTTCCTGATTATAATCGACACAATAAGTCAACAGATAAAAGATCCTAACTATATCCTTCGGATTCTTTACTCAACCCTGAGATGCATCAGGGATTCAAATATAAAAATATAAAGAAAAATGAACAATACGGTAATAAATAAATAATCCAATATTCATCACTTCTTATACATTCCATTATGACATGAGTGGTAGAGCATCTCACGTAAACCATTGGTTGTAGTATTACTTATCAGCTGTTTAAAAAATATCAGACTTCAAACAATATAACAATAGAATATGCAATCTAAATATATGAAGTAATATCACAGACATCGCTACATTTTCTAATACACTGTTCGCTGTGAATTTCAGACCATGCTTAGTGCAATACAAACAAAAAGTAGAGAAGCACACATCTATGCTATAATTTCTAACTTTGAACCCACATTTCATTCATTTATTCATTTTCTGGAACGTTAATCCTAATTAGGGTCGCAGGGAGGCTGGCGCCCATCCCAGCCGACTCTGGGCGAGGGCAGAGTCCACCCTGGACAGCTCGCCAGGACATCACAGGGCAGAAACACGCTGAGGGTGATGCAGCCTCCTCTTTAGGAAAGTCGTCAATGTGAACCCACAAACATTCTTTGGTAAAGCTGATTTTTTTAAAAGTAATTCTCAGAAAGATAATAATGGTGTGTTGGAAATAATTGCGGCAGTACATATCGCTCGGAACAGGTTGTGTGAAATGTGTTTTAAGGCCATGTGTTTAAAGTAATTCCCTGATGATTAACAATCCAGTTACAGATTAACAGATTGATGTTGTGCACCAAATTTTAGCTTCACTGGACCCTTGGATCCTAAAAAACATTAACATAAACTCTGCCCACACACACACACACACACACACCAAGTTTGGCGGACGTCCCCGGATCCTTGTACTGAAAGTTTTTCGGGTTAACAGATTTTAAAATCCGCAGTAGACAGGATTTACAGTATAACAAAGTAAAAAAATAAACTGCACATTAAGCAGATTAGCAGAAATGCTAAGTGGGTGTGGCTTAACAGGTCTTGAGGCTTTTCTGTTTTGGATAACACAAGGAATCAGTGAGCAATGTTAGTACTATAACTTCACCAATGATTTGGACGAATCCTGCAAGTGTGGGTACAGGCAGCGAATACTATCAATAGATCAGTATCACATGCCTATATTTTGCAATTTGGTTTGTACAATTATTTTCACTAGCGAATGACCAAACCAGGGCTGCTAACAAACACTGTTTTTTCTGTTTTCACTGTTTGCAAAAATATTAAGACTACATCTAATCCTCCATACGACTCCTTCAACTTAAAACAGCACATATTTTAATTCATTTTTATGAAAGGTGCCAGTAATTCGGGTCTGTGTGTGTGAATGTCATGGCAGACCGAAGTGCAAATGCATACAACTCACTTCATTTGTATCAAGTCTTTTTGCTCAAGTGATAAAACAATCATTTATACACTGACTTGGGTAACTAGCTAACGTGTACTTTACAGCTGGCTGGTGCAGCCTGGATGAACATGTTTCTTTTCAACAGCAGAAACGCTTTTAAAATAGGTTAAGTGCAACACAAGGAGCCCTACTGAGCCCTCCTGCCTGAGTAAACAACCTTGGGGACAAAACCTGTTCATCCCCAGACTACTAACCTGTCCAGTAGTGCTATTCTTCATGTTTACTGATAACCTGGGTTTAAACTGGGGCCACGATGTCCATGATCTCCACAATTTGAGAGAATCGTGATGAGAACAGGCGCTCGTGGGAACTTGGTGCGTTCGTGATTAACTCAGTGGAATTGTGATGATATTGAGGGAACTTGGTGGAATCGTGATGATGTTGAGGGAACTTGGTGGAATCGTGATGATGTTGAGGGAACTTGGTGGAATCGTTATGATGTTGAGGGAACTTGGTGGAATCGTGATGATGTTGAGGGAACTTGGTGGAATCGTTATGATGTTGAGGGAACTTGGTGGAATCGTGATGTTGTTGAGGGAACTTGGTGGAATCGTGATGATCCCGAGGGAATTAAACTAGGGGTTCACACACTTTTTCACATACACTCTGAATATTTGAATGATGTATTCAGTATGGACCAGAACAAAGCAATTATGTGTGTGTTATTATTGAAAGCCGGCTGCGTGTTAGTATACAAAACATTCTAATGTAGTGAAGCTCCAACAAAGGAAAGCATGTGTTCTTTTTCACATCCTCCTCAGACAGCGAAGCTGCACAGAAGAATGTAGATGAGTAGAAACGGTGATATACTGCATGCTCTAATCACACCGCCGCCGTTTCGTGCGCCAGTCTTCGGGTTTTCAAAAGTATCTGTTGAACAGACACACACACACACACACACACACAGATCAGTTAAATCATACATCTGGGCAGACTTTAAAACTGTGCAGTGCTGCTGTGGGTGCGGGAACTCGAAAAACTATAATATAGTAGATTTTCACTATGAATACACCTTCTAACACCGCTTGAGGTATTTTTACTATGCTTCTGCATGGCTGATGTTTACCCAGCTGATGCGCTTATCTGTGGAAGGTGTTACACACTTTTAAAGCTTAGCATTGATTAAATTAGATTTTTTCTCTTAGCAGTATTACGCAAATCTACTGATCTGATTTTCATTAGACTTGGTTGAGGGGTTGGGCTCAGGCCTGAGAAAAACCCATTAAATGTTGGAGGTTATCTGGGTATGAGCTCATGTTGAAAAACAACAACATAAACAACCTGGAATCCCAAAAAATCTCTCTCTCTAACATGGGGCAAAATGTTCATTCGACACCCACTAGGGGGAGACATTTCATTATAACAATGCCAAGTTATAATCATTTATATCATTATTTTATTATCATTTACACACACACACACACACACACACACACACACCAAGTTTGGCGGACGTCCCTGGATCCTTGTACTGAAAGGTATAATCAGAAAGAAAAGATGCTTTTTTCGCTTCCACTAATGACGTGCTTCATATCAAGGCTGGTACTTCACTTTCTATACTAAACGTATCTCTGAATGCCATGACTCGAGTATTCAAATAAGCCGTGTAAAAATACAAACACTACAAAAGAAACCTGACCAATCAGGATACAGAAAGTGACACAGGATACAAGTTATTATAATATTACAGATCATTTAAAAGTTTCTAAAAAGATCACCCATACACACGTTTAACCTTCAGTTCTACATAGACTGTACTGGCGTCTGGAATCAGGCAGCTGTAACTTCCTGCGTCAGAAGGTCTCACGTCACTCAGGCTGATGGAGTAATTCCCTTTAGCAACCTCCGACACAAAACCTTTTACTCTGTTCCTGTACGCTGGATCCTGGTCAGTAACATCCTCTCGACCATCAACGAAGTCATAAACCGACTTAGTGTTTTCATGCCGCCAGAAAAAGTTCTCTTCAGGGCGACTGGTTGAACATGGCAAGATCACAGTGCCTCGTAGAGAAGCTTCAACAATGATGCTCTGCACTGACACTTAAAACACACAAACACAGAGAGAGAGAGAGAGAGAGAGAGCGAGAACTGTGAGTACAAACAGTAAGTCAGACCCTCAGCAGTATTCAGTTTTGAAATTGCAATAAGGTTAAAAGTTTACCTTTAAGTGTCGTAAGCAGAACAGCAATGAGCAAAGAACTTCTGTGGAAAAACAGACGGACAAAATAGAAAGAGGCATTTATCAGTACATCAACACCATATAACAACACACGAGCTGCATACAAGCGTAGTCTCCAGCACGTCTCCCAAGACTGCATTAACTCATTCAGACGAGTGTCCGTATACTTTTGGATTTATAATGTATGTTAGGCGTCTGTGACAGAACACACCAAGGCTCGACTGAGGAGATAAGACTCCCTGAAACAGCCTGGTATCTGTTTGTTACTCTGAGCTAAACTTCTCCTAGATATCATAACAAAACAGAAATCCTGATCTAAAGATTCTCCAGGAGGGAAAAAGAAAAGAATGTGAAGCTGTATCCAGCACTGGGCCTGTACAGAGATGTCCCTACCTGATAAGAATCTTGTTCTGGAAGTGTGACAGAATGAAGGGGGTTAAATATAAACCAAATTCACAGCTGGATTACACAACACCTGTCAATCACACGGTTCTGTCACGCCCATCATTCCTCATTAATTACTGTCATTAAAAAGTGTGTTCACGACATAAAAGTTCACGGGAGGATGTTTTTAAAACGGTATTAACGAGAAAGATAAAAATGCCATACTTGTTTAAAATGCACATGATGTAATAAGCTTTAATCTAACAGGTGTTTATCAGATGCTAACACTTAGCTATTGAGATGTAAATAATAACTAGCTAATCACAAACACTCCAGCTTTCGTTCCTAAGACAAAAGAAAAAATAGCTAAATAATTTAGTTTTGTTGGTATTTACCTGACGAGTTATGAGAAGCTAAGCACTAACAGGTGAGAATGATTATTAACATGTTTAATAAAGCTAGCTTGCGTAAAAAGATTCATTTTATAGACTAATCTGTTTTAAATTGTTTACAAAGCTCGGTGCTAGTTAGCACAATTAGCATAGCCCAAAGCCAAGGCCTCATTTACAGACCTGATTAACACTTCCCAGTCATTTTATTCATTACACACCTTATTTCCATGAGGAATAAACGTAAATGTATCAGGAAGAAAATAGAATTTTTTTTTTAATGAATAAAAATAGCGTTCAGTCACTTCTACAACCCGAGGACGGTCAAGACGCGTACTGCGCATGCGCTAAGCGTTGGTAAGCAAGACCCTATCTATAACACGACCCTGTGACGTAACAGGCACACCCTGTTAGTAGTTCCCATGACAACAGTTTTATATTAACTATATAAGTGCGAAGACCACTCTCCTGATGGGGCTGACGAGACAACATTAAAACCTGGACCCTGTTCCCTCCAAGATTCAAGATCTTCAATCTTCACCTCTCATCTCCTACAGTCTGAAACAACGACCGCCTTTCCATACTAATTCATTCATTTATGTTATACTTACTGGCTCATTTACAATAAATCACTAAAGCAACTTCTCTGCCTGACCTGGTTTATTCCGAACATTGTTAGGGTGCCAGGTTCATGATCAGGAGTTCGTGGGTTTGTATCCCCTATAGACCCCCACCGTGCTAAGACCCCTGGGCAAGGTCTTAACCACAAGTGTGCCTCTGTCCACCCAGCAGTATAAACGGGTACCAGTAAAAAATACTGGGAAGGTAACCTCTGGACTAGCGTTCCGTCCAGGAGGAGTTGAACTCCTGGTCGCTTCACGCTACAGAAACCAGGGATAAGTACCGGCCTGATGAGCCACTAGGCTCATCGTCTAACTGGGAAGTGCCCATTACAGAAGTGTCCATCTGGGATGAAACCATACTTTCACCTCTGGGTGGCATGTTGGTGTAGTGGTCAGCACATCTCCCCCACAGCAAGAAGGTCTTAGGTTTGAGTGTCGGGCTCAGCGAGGGCATTCCTGTGTGCAGATTGCATGTTCTCCCTCTGCTTGTGTGGGTTTCCTCCGGGTACCCTGCTTTTCTCCAACAGTCCAAAGACATGCATGTTAGGCCCAATTCACAATTAGCTGTTCCGAATTGTCCCTAATTGTAAATGTGAATGGTTAAATGTGTTTTGGCCCTGTGAGGTCTGTCGAGCTGTTCAGTGTGTATCCTGCCTTTGCCCAGAGTTACCTGAGATAGGCTCCCGCGTCTCTGCAACCCTTGTAGAATCAAGCGGTTTGGCAAATGAGTGAGAGTGTGTACTTTCACTTCTCGTCATGGTTTTGAAAAAGTCTTCCTCTTTCACATAACTTCATTTCAGTTTCTATGTATTGTTTATTCTGCTGAAATGAAGCATACTGCAAAAATCTGCCCTCGTCTAGAAAACCTTAGCAAGTCACTAAGACTAATTTTGGAACTTAATAGGATTGACACTTGGGCACATTAACACAACAACAACAAAAATCCCCACAACAATGCAAGGCATTAAACTGGAAATACAGGGTAAGTCCCACCTTTCTCTTATTATTTTCCATTTATCGCTGAATGCAACTTACTATGTTTTTCCAGAGCAGGGCAGGAATGTACTGCTTACTGTTCCTCCTTCAGGGTACAGTAGTTAAACTAGTAGTAAACCTTTTAATAGTAGGTTAAGGTTCAAGGAGTACAGAACAGTGGAGTGGATTATCCACCTCATTGCGTCTTTTTTTATTTATTTTGCACTGGTGATGATATTTAACTTGTAGTAATAATGGGTGTAACTTAGAAAAGCAACAAGAAACAGATCTTTCAGAGTTTTAATTGTGGAGGGTTGAAATAGGTCTTGCACTGTGGATGATCATAATAGGACGCAAAATGGATCACAGCCTGAGACTCGAAAACTAGAATCAGCGAATCAGTGATTGATTAATGCTAATAATATGGGTAGAAAGCAGGTGGATATATAATATAGCGGGTGCAGTTTTGCGTAAAAATCTTACGGGCAGCCTTTTTTTATTTTTATTTTTTTTTACAGTTTTTTTTTTTTATAGTTTTTTATGGATTTTTATTTTATGAGCTATACAGTTGAAAAACATTTTTCAAACATTACTTTTTTTTCTATACAAAACAACTAAATGTTACAGAAAATCTCTTTACATGTCAGTTGAGAAAGCTGCATATGTTCATTTGTTCATTTTCCAAACCAATTCATCCTACAAGGACTCTGGGTGAGGGCGGGGAACACCCCGAACAGCTCAATAGTCCATCAATCACAGTGCAACCCACGCACACCCAGGGGCAATTAGAAGCAACCAATTAGCCTAATGTGAACGTCTTTGGACTGTGTTAGAAACCCAGAGTACCTGAAAGAAACTCATGCAAGCACAGGGAGAACATGAAAAGCCCAGGACTTGAACCCAGGACCTTCTTGCCCTGAGGCGGACATACTAACCACTAAGCCTGCAGTGGGTGCAGGTTTTCACTTCAATCAAGCAGTAGCCACACCTTCCACCTGATCGGCAAGACTGGACAACCCTGCACTAAGACATCATGCCACCCCAGTACATTATGTAAGAGATTAAAAAAAACAAAAAAAACACCAAACTGTAATTATATAGCATTTTACAGATAAAAGGTCACGAGCTTTGGTTAGTGACCGAAAGAACAAGATTGCTGATACAGGCGGCTGAAATGAGCTTCGTTTTCAGGGTGGCGGGGCTCTCCCTTAGAGATAGGGTGAGAAGTTCTGTCATCCGGGAGGAGCTCGGAGTAGAACTGCTGCTCCTCCGCGGTGAGAGGAGCCAGGTGAGGTGGCTCGAGCATCTGATTAGAATGCCTCCTGAACGCCTCCCTGGTGTGGTGTTTCGGGCATGTCCAACCGGGAAGAGACCTATGGGCCGATCCAGAACACGCTGGAGGGACTACGTCTCTTGGCTGGTCTGGGAACGCCTTGGCGTCCCCCCGGAAGAGCTTGAGGAAGTGGCCAGGGAGAGGGACGTCTGGACCTCACTGCTTAGGCTGCTGTCCCTGCAACCCGACCACGGATTAAGTGGAAGAAGATGAATGAATGAATGAATGAATGAATGAATGTATATGGGTGAATATTAGCCGTGTGAAGGGTCCCTGGAGGTCACATTGAGAACTATTCACTACGAAAATGTAGAACGCCACGACATTAACTTCCAGTTTGGCGTCAGCGTTTCAGACATGACCCTACTGTACTGAGTGTTTGTTGTTCTTTGTGCAGGTGGAAGGATACAGAAGTGTGATCTCCAAGCCCATGTGGCTGAACAAAGTGAAAACCAAACTGCAGAAACAGAAATATAGGAAGGTAGAGCATATTGTGAGAGACATCAAGCTCATCTTCAACAACTGTCAAATTTTTAACAAGGTATGAGTTAAAATGTTTTTTTTATAAACTTCTATTTGTATTTGGCTATTTTAATGTGTTTCTACAGGAATAAACTCACATTTATGTATTAATGTTAAAACTGCTCCTACTACCACTACTACTACTACGACTACTACTACTACCACCACCACTACTACTACTACTACCACTACTACTACTACCACTACAACTACTACTACTGCCACCATTACTACTACCACTACTACTACTACTCCTACTACCACTACTACTACTACTCCTACTACCACTACTACTACCACCACCACTACAACTACTAGTACCACTACTACCACCACTACTACTACTACGACTACTATTACTACTACCGCCACTACTACTACCACAACGTCTTCTACTACTACTACTACTACTACTTCTGCCACTACTACTACTACCACCACTACCACTACTACTACTACTACTACCACTACTGCTACTACTACTACTACTTCTATTACTACCACTACTGCTGCTACTACTACTACTACTAACACTACTACCACTACCACTACTACAACCACTATTTACATTAATACTACCACTACTACTAGTACCACTACTTCAACTACAACTACTACTACTACTTCCACCACTACTACTACTACCACCACCACTATGACTACTACTACCACTACTACCACTACCACTACTACTACCACCACTACTACTACTTCTGCCACTAGTACTACCACTACCACCACTACCACTACTACTACCACTACTGCTACTACTACTAACACTACTACCACTACCACTACCACCACTACTACTACTGCTGCTACTACTACAACCACTATTTACATTAATACTACCACTACTACTAGTACCACTACTACCACTACTACTACTACCACTACTACTACCACTACTTCTATTACTACTGCCACTACTACTACTACCACTACTACTATTACTACTCCTACTACTACCACCACTACTACTATTATTACTACTACCATTACTACTACTACCACTACTACCACCACTACTACTACTACCACTACTTCTATTACTACTACCACTACTACTACTACTACTATTACCACTACTAACACTACTACTACTACTACTACTACTACTACTACTACCACCACCACTACTATTACTACTACCACTACTACTACTACTACTACTACTACTACTACCACCACCACCACCACCACTACTACTACTACTACCACTACTACTACTACTACCACCACCACCACCACCACCACCACTACTATTACTACTACCACTACTACTACTACTACTACTACTACTACCACCACCACCACCACCACTACTACTACTGCTGCTACTACTACTACTACCACCACTACTGCTATTACTACAACTGTGGAGAAAATAACCCTTTTATAAGATGGGTGGAACTGTTTTTTTATTTCTACCAATTCAAAGCATGTAAACATAAAGCATGGCAGACAGGAAGAGTCTACAAAACACTAGAGGGCAGCACAAAATACTATGGAAAACGTATTGCTCAACACCACTACTACTACCACTACCACTAATACCACTACTACTTCTACTACTACCACTACTACCATTACTACCACTACTACTACCACTACTATTGCCACTACTACTACCACCACTACTACCATTACTACCACTACTACTGCCACTACTATTACCACTACTACTACTTATACTACTACCACTACTACTACTACTAATAATAATAATTATCATTGTTAGTAGTAGTAGTAGTAGTGTTTTGTAATTATTATTGCTGCTTAAATATACATTTTAAGTTTTAAGTTTATAATACAGTGATCTGTGCAGCTTTGCTTTAGGCAAATAATTTGTTGTTAACTATACTGGTGTGTGTGTGTGTGCAGGATAATTTAGTTTTCGTAAGGATGGGTGCTGAAATGGAAAAGAACTTTGAGAAGGAGTTCAAGACCGTTTTTAAAATCCGCTAGAAATTTCTGTATCTTCCTGGAAAGTCGATCATTTAAATTAAATTTTAATGTGAAATTTTATATAAACAATAACACTGAGAGAATCCTGTATCCGTCTTACAGGGGCAGGTCTTTAAATAAATCAGAGCTCCAACATTATCAATATTTGATTTAAATTAATATTTAAAAGTCAAAAAATGTAAAGATTCAGGTTAAAAATTATATTTATTATATAACCTTTAAATCCAAGTTTATAAAAACATTTTATACACTTTATTGTTCCACTTATTTTTACTTATTTTCACATTAATTTTATTTATTTATTCATTTATTCATGTTTAGCATTGTTTATGGGCAGTTTTACAGTCATAGGGCCGACTGCAATTTTCATAATTTCAGCTCTCGCAAAAAAGTTACCATAAAACTTATTTGTTTTACACCGTGTGGCTGAAAGAGTGCTGCACAAAGAGACATGAACAGAAAATGGAATGAAAATATCTTTATCCTGTCCCGCTTAGCATTTTTTTATTATATTCTTTCTCTTCTGTTAAAATGAAACTACAATGTTTATTTAGTCGAAGTTATTTTTTGAAGCTCTACTACAGACTGCGGTGCTTTGCAAACTTCATGATATTTCCATCAATTGAAATATCCTCTCCGTTATCAACTTTGAGGCCAAATAAATAATAAAAATCACTAAACTACCATAAAGTTTGTTGATATATTTTTAAAATACTGCCCCATGAATCATTTTATTGAATTATTTAATTTATTACATTCCTGTGCAAACTTTTCAAACTACACATGATTATGGGAAACAGGTTCTAGTTTCCTTCAAGCGAAGGTCGTTTCCAACACAAGACACTTTTAGTGAAAACACCAAATATTCTTCATGTCTAAATATTCAGAAAACTGAGAAAGTTGTTCTTTTTTTTCTTTTTTCCTCTTGCGAGGAATGTATCTCTTATTCATATTTTGACAGAAACAACACGAAAATCAGACTTTTAAATTTTGACCTCTGTGAGACACATCAGGCTTTTTACTGTAAAACTGCCCGAATAATGAATTTATTATAATTTTTCACATTTTTTTCTGGTATATCTTTTTGCAGTGATTTAGAACCATATCTTTTAAAATACAGTCTATGATGTATGTATTGTTGTTTCAGATTACATGTTGTATCCTTTTTTATGCCTTTCATCTTGTTGTAGAAGAAGGAGACTGCAAGTACATCATCCTTAGTTATAAAATACTTCTAAATATTTCTATTATTTCTATTGTTGTATAAAGCTAACATTATTTACAAATTCAGGCAAACCTCCATCGATGCTTTCTTGCACCATATAAGCACAATAAAAACCATTAACAAACTAAAAGTGTGCGGACTTCATTAATAAATTAATTACTGATGAACTGAATAACTTTGATAGCTGTGGATCAGCGTAAAGGTGAACTTAACTGTTACAATTTAATTTTAAATAATAAAAACAGGTAGTTAAGTCTCCAGTGCAACATTATTTTAATAACAAGTTTAAATTACACTCGAAATACTATACAATAAAAAATATACAGTGGTGCTTGAAAGTTTGTGAACCCTTAAGAATTTTATACATTTCTGCATAAATATAACCTAAAATATCATCAGATTTTCACACATGTCCTAAAAGTAGAGAACTGAGTTAAATAAATGAGACAAAAATATTTTAAATATTTTAAAAGTTATTTAAATCAAACAGGGTGCTCACTCACTCCTGACTGTCATCCCATTGATTAAAAACACCTGACTCTTCTTTCACCATCAAATTACCTGCTAATCCTAGAGGTTCACAAACGTTTACCATTCACAGATATCGAGTACTATTGGATTATTTTCCTCAATAAATAAATGACCAAGTAAAATATTTTTGTCTCATTTATTTAACTGTGTTCTCTTTATCTACTTTTAGGACTTGTGTGAAAATCTAATGATGTTTTAGGTCATATGTATGCAGAAATGTATAAAATTCTTAAGGGTTCGCAAACTTTCAAGCACCACTGTACATATATAAATTAAAGTGCTTGGTAAAGCAGTCTGTAGGTTGTTGTACAACATCATTAAAAGATCTGTTGCAGCAGTCCACAAGTAACGGGTAAAAAGTCAAGTAACCATCATTCATCATGAGTCCTTGTGTGTGAGAGAGTTTATATGCCGAACGCCAGCCGAACCAATGGATGTAGGTATCACCAACACCAAGCTGTCCTCAATGATCCTGACCTCGAGTGGATTGAAAATACAGTGAAAGAGTGAGAAATCCATTATCCTGGAGGCAATAGTGAAAAGAGGAAAAGAGGCAGCACACAGATGACCACACAATTATCTAAAATACATTATTCCCTCAGTTCAGTTTAAAAAAGGTATTTTGTTCTCTTCTACATTCAACAGCAAACGAAAACTAACTGAGATAGGCGCCAGCCTCCCCGCGACCCTAATTAGGATTAAGCGGCTTAGAAAATGAATGAATGAACGAGTAACAGAGCTGAACCATGCGTTCAACTTTAATTCATTCAGTTTACAGGTAGATTAACAGAGAATAGATGCTAGTAATGTAAATTATAATGTTCTGTGGTGTCCAGGAGCTGGTAGACCAAATAATCAGTACAGTACCTATAAAAAGAACAATCATGACTAAAGGAAAGGAAAAACACAACAACCATAATAATAATAATACAGTTATAATCTTAACATTAATAACAAACAATGAAAAGCATAACTGACCCATTAAAGGGAACAAGGAGAAGAATAATCCTTTTTTTTACTCTCATCCCGTATTTAACATTGCTTGTTTGATAATAATATACCACTTTCCAGTTAATATCTCCCATTTGTGCACCCAAATACATCAAAACATTTTCAGTTCTACAAAGTTATTTATGAGAAAAAGGATGAGGAAAAAACAACAAATAAAAGATAACTAAAATAAAAAACAATACAGAACATTTGGACATATACTAACTCCTCCGAGACAACACTCGGTTTACATATGTGTGCTTTTAGCACAATATACAGGAATTTAATAATTATAATACGTTTTATTTTAACTAAACCATTAGTATAAGGTTATCTTCACAATTTTATCATCTTTTTTGATCCCACACACACTACAAACATTTTACACTCAGTTTAAGCTGAAACACAAGCGCACACTCCAATCTTCCGCCATTACACTATTTCATCATCATCATCTGCTCACGCGCATATCCGCCATTTTATAAGTGTTTTGATCACAACACACTCCTCCAACTATTTTTTCTTTGCATTTCACTATGCATTTTAAATTCAGTTTACATATATATATTTATATATATATTTTTTACCTGAAATTACTATGGTTGCCAAATCCATCGCTTTTACACATGAACTCCATAGAAACTTCAACTCTTAGTTAATAGAATCTACACATTGAAAGAGTGATCCTACAGTGATTTCCCTCATAATTCATCATTTATTAAATCCTCTTAAAAAATCTACTCTGGCCTTTTCAGATCAGAGAGGTACATACCTTGCTCAACCCATTTAAACAAAAAAAAAGTTTCCTGATCATGGCAGATCAGAGAAGCACTACATAATAACAACCCCATAATAATGACATGTGCTCCCCATTCCATTACTTCAGCACTATAAACTACTAAACTAACCTTTACCTTCCAACGCCTAGCGTATCCTGGATACCCTCACCACGTCCGGCCCCGGAAACTGCTCTTACTCTGTCCAGATTCTCAGTATCTTTCTCATGGCATAGGGTTCTTCTACCATTTCCACACCGGGCAGAATCTCTTTACCTCCTGGCCACGGGCCTTTTCAAATAAGGCTATCTTCCCTCTACCCACCTCTGTTTTTCTGCTAAACAGTGGGTCTAAAGCCTTATCTCCTTTCTGCCCCGCCTTGGCTGTTGCCATGGGTCTTTTTAAACACTCTTTTCTACCAACCATGGCATCCTACACCCCCCTCAAGGGCAGAAAAACTTTTTACTGATACCGCTAAAACACAACACACTCCCGGGAGATTAGAACTCCATGGGAGTTCCATGCATGATAAAAAATTCACTCAGAGAGAGCGACTGAGAGAGAAATTCACTTTCACACCAACACATTAAGCAGAAAATATAGGCTTAATAAACACCTCTGTAATTTTCGTTTCGTTTTTTTTTGTTCTTCTAGCAGGAGCATCAGGGCTCTCACCCCTAACCTGGATGGATGAAGTGGAGCAAGCGTTCATAGAAATGGAACCCGCATTACAAACAACACCTACACTGGGTCTCCCAGACACACTAATGCCATTGATACAGACTGTTGATGAAACGAATGGTTGTATGGTTTCTGTTCTTTTCCAGAAGCATGGGGACAAGCTGAGACCAGTAGCATATTTCTCAGGAAAATTAAACCCAGTGGCAGCAGAACTTTCACTCTGCCAAAGATTGCAATTGCAGTAACAGAGAAAGCAGTCACAGCATCACGAGATATCGTGGACTATTTCAACCTTACACTGCTGGTCCCTCATGCTGTCTCCCTCCTCCTGCTGGAACAGAAAACATCACATTTCTCCACCCAGAGATGGCTTAAGTATAACACTGTGCTTTTGGATATGCCCAACATCACACTGAAACGTTGTACTCTACTGAACCCTGTCACTCTCTTACTGACTGAGAGGAAGATGGAGAAACACATGACTGTGTTGTTCTGCAACAGTGTTCATACCACCTGGTTAGTGGAGGTGCAGTAGAGAAGGAGAAGTGAGTAGATCTCTCCAGACCCAACCTTGTTGCTCTGGATTGTATTTTGTAATAAAACAGTTTTGCTTCATGAGTCTTCGTGTCTGAGAGGGATTTTATAAAATGTACATGACAATGATGAAATAAATAAATTGTACTGCTGTATATTCCTTTTGTTTTAGCTCCAGGGTTCGTTTGGTTTTCCTTTGTGATGTTTTGCATAAACCCAGGTGTGGCTGCAGTATCAAATTTCCCTCTGGCACAATACAGATCTCTCTCTCTCTCTCTCTCTCTCTCTCTCTCTCTCAGGTCTGAGGGAACGCTTCTTGGAGGTTATTACTAAAAACG
>JBCNYH010213794.1:0-17286 GCA_039654325.1 Tandanus tandanus | reverse complement strand
AACTCAAATATCACAGTACACACAGCTGTGATAAATGTTGGAACTGAAAGGTTTGATTTATTAAGTCACCATGAACTTTTAGCAACAAAAACATGACTAAATATTTTATGTAAGACTGGACCTTTAAAGTTCACTCATTATGTTCTATGGTCCACACTTGCAAAAGTACATTACTGAAAATGTTAGATTTTATTAAACTTGAAATGTGAATATATGAATGTTGAATTTATAATTCTGAAAAACACTTATTATCCAGTTTTATTGCTGCTATTATTACAATTTTGAGCAAATGATTGTTTGTTTGTTTGTTTGTTTTTTTGTTTTTTTTAAAGGTTACAGTGTATGCTTGTTTCTGATTTCTTTTTAAAAGAAATTAAAAAGAACAGGCACAATCCACAAAGGCAGGCAACAAGGGTGACCTACAGGTGTTATTAAAATATATATTTCAATTTCTTACAATATAGGCATGTTTATAATGAGGGCAGGTAGACTGACAATATTTTTAAAACTTTTACAGAACCATGTGCTAAAGAGAATGTGGCTGGAGGTAAATGCCTTTGAAGATAGCTTTAGTACTGCTGGTGAACATGGAAGAGCTTTCATTCATTCATTCATTCATTTTCTAAGCCACTTAATCCTAATTAGGGTCGCAAGGAGGCTGGAGCATATGTCAGCCGTCTCTGGGTGAGGGTGGGTTCCACCCTGGACAGCTTGCCAGGCCATTGTAGGGCTGATATTTTGACTAAGCAAGGAAAACGTGACTCTCTTTAATTTGAAGGTATTAACATCTAGATCTGACAAGGTTAGTATCAATGACAACTATTCGATTAAACATGTGCTCATCAAAGTCTAGGGGCACTCAACTGGTGTTGCAGTTGACACGTATCAACAGGAAATGGAATCCATGAACAGCCATGAAAAGACAATCCCATTTTGGATGTGATCTTTCCCTTCTTAAGAGGCTAAAGAATTAGTGGAGCATATAAGTGAAAGAATTGTTCAAATAGTGATACCAAAATGGAATTTGGTACATGTACTCTTCAAATCCCACTCTTTTTAAAAATACTGCTGGCCATGCAAAAATACAAGATGAATGCCAGAAAACGGGCAAAAATGTGTTTTTTCTATTATAACTTGAAATGTATTGTTTTTAAACTTCATAAATGCGTGAAAGTTGAATATAAAGATGGGTATTGTGGATATTTTGGTACCAAGTGCATGTCTGTATCTATTACGATTCTTGAGACTTGGGAGAGCAAAAAATGTTTTATGAGGTTTGTGAGCCATAACTTTAAAAAATAGATTTTTTGATATATAAATGTATTAAAGTTGAATATAAATATGGCTATTGTGGACATTGATATCAAAAGCTGTCTGTAGCTATTATAGTTCTTGAGATACAGTATGTAACTACCTCTGAAGGTCTACTTGTGATGACAAAATATGAATTTATCAGCCTTGAGTTGGAAAATACAGATACAGATTTTCAGCTTCACAAATGTATTGAAGCTGGATATAAATGTGGGTATTGAGGGCGATTTGGTCTGTATCTGTTATAGTTCTGGAGATATGACATGCCAAATGAACTTTGTTTGAGTCAGAGAATTTCATATTCCCATTTCTGTAACCGAAAAGACCACCCGATTGTATTGTATTAAAGGTTACCCGATTGTATCCTTTATTGAAGATGACGTTGGAGATGTCTGCAAGAAAACATATGTAAATTTACACACACGAAAAAAAAACGCTTTGCAAGTGTGATCCAGTCTCAAACTGTAAATACTTAATGTGACAGAAGATCCTATGTATTGATGACACATATGAAACAGTTTTAGAACAGTTCAGTCCCTCCAAAAATAAGACCACAACAGTATAGAGTTACACCTCACATTTGCAACTGCACAGCGCTGTACAAGTGAGACCCAGTCTGTAGCACATGCACCGGCCACGACAGCCAGATTTACAGCCACATTTGGTGAGCTGTTGGCAACTCTTGGCAATTGAAGAGTTGGCAGTACAGGAGGCCTGCCATTCCTCACATTTACATTACATTTACAGCATTTGGCAGATGCTCTTTCTCCTCTTTAACATCCGAAGGATTCGCCCATTTCTTTCCACTGAGGCCACTCAGATACTTGTTCAGTCCCTTGTCATCTCAAGACTAGACTACTGCAACTTACTCCTGGCAGGTCTACCTTTGAGCACAATTCGACCTCTGCAACTGATCCATAATGCAGCCGCAACCGCTTGTTTTCAATCTTCCGAAATTTTCCCACACCACTCCACTGCTACGATCTCTTCATTGGATTCCTGTAGCTGCTCACATTAGATTTAAAACACTAATGCTTGCCTACCAAGCCAAAAATGGACCTGCACCCTCCTACCTCAAAGCACTTATCACACCCCGCACTGCACCGCATTCTCTCAGATCCTCTGGCACTGCTAGACTGGTCCCTCCTTCTACCAAGGGACAAGGGAAAAATGCATCTAAACTCATCTCTGTTCTGGCTTCAAGGTGGTGGAATGAACTTCCTCTGGATGTCTGGACAGCTGAGCCACTGGGTATCTTCAAACAATGGCTGAAAACCTACAGTTTTACACACACACACACACACACACACACACACACACACACACACACACAAACACAAAAAAAAAAACCCTGCACACAACACCAACCTTCTGCAATCCCCAGTCTGCAGGGTCAGTTTTTTTTTTGTTTTTCATTTTTGTAAATTTTAGAAACCAAAAACCAATTGCATCACTGATTTTGTGTTATGCATTACATCACAATTTTAGCATATTTTATAAAGTTCAAAATAGCTAATGAAATGTGCAATCAAATATGCACTAACTACCAATGCTGCTCAAACTGCTGTTTACAATACATATGAAAAGAGTTTCACTAATTTAATGTAAAAAAAAAAATAAAAATAGGTAAAGAGCTGAGGTTAGGAACAGATATTACACAGATATTTATTACTAAACAACAACCCCCCCCCCCATACCCCCCCACTCCCCAAAAAAAGAAAGAAGATTAAACATGGCAATGATGGTTGGAATATGGAGAGGAGTGACTCTAAATACACAATTTTAACACTGATATAATATTGGGCTATGACTTTAAATCATGCCTGACACTGGCAAGAAGGAATGATAGCAAGATAGATTCAGCAGAAAGACACCATGGTTTATCAAATGCAAGAAAAGACTCCATATTTTAGTTGTTGTATGAATGGTGGGGTTTCTATCACTCCTGTGGCTAACCATGCTCCTGTAGTTGACTGCACCTCTGTCACTTACTTCACTCCTGTAATTTGCCTGTGTTTCTGATAGTGAGTCTGTTGTGGCTATCGCCATCCTCTATGCTGTTGCATGCTGGAGCAGCAGGCTGAGGGTTGCAGACGCAATCAAACTGAGCAAACTGATCCGCAAGGCCGGTAACGTTGTGGGGATGGAGCTGGACTCTCTGACAATAGTGTCGGAAAGGCGAATGTTGTCCAAAATATAGACAATATTCAACAATACCTCCCACCCGCTTCACAACCTGCCGATCAGTCACTGGAGCATGTTCAGTGAGAGATTGATACCACCGAAATGTACCAATGAACGACACAGAAAATCATTCCTACCTGTGGCCATTAAACTGTACAACTCCATATAGCAACAACATCCACTGTCATACATTTGCATTTTGCACTACATTTACATTCTACTGTTTATCATATTAATAATACTGTACAGTTTACTCACTGACAGGATATATTCTGTATCCGTTTATATAGATATTAGTAACTTCTAATTTTAGACTTACACACACACACACACACACACACACACACACACACACACACACACACACACATATATATATACAGTTTACAATCTGATCAGGGCAGTGGTGGCCTGGTGGTAGGGTGCTGGCTTTCTGACCAGAAGGTTGTGGGATCAAGCACCAATATTACTGGGTTGTCCCCCCCAGCTTCCCTGTGACCCTAATTACGATTAAGTGGTTCAGAAAATTAACGAAATAATTTTGTGTAAAATTGCACTATTTAAAAATAGTCACACCCAATAACCACTGTCCCGGTATCATGCCATGCCAGGGCATGCTCGAGCTGAAAACCCATTTGTGTTTTCATTAAAAAAGTCCATTGATGGGATAACCTGGTCATTCAGTACCTTCAGGTCATCATTTTCATGACTTTATTTTATTGCCATATTAATGTTGCTGAGCCTCGACCTGACCAACTGGAGCAACAATGGCATGGAGATTTAATGTTGTGATCAAGGCTAAATGCACGTAATTTCCAAAGCATCACGCAAAAGTATATCGCTTCATGACCAATCAGTTAAGTTTATTGGAAACCATGGCTTTATATATATGGATTTTTTTATTATATTATATGTAGTGTATGTAATATATGTACTATATTGATTATAATTTAAGGATTATACCATTAATAATTGAAAATGTTATTTACAGGGTGATCAGAACAATTCATTCAAAACTGGAACAAATGTTTGCATATTTCTTTTTGCTAAAATAAATTACAGGTTGTGTACTTAGGAGAGAATGCATTTTCGAAGTCCATGTGGATTTATTCGCCGAGAGAGATGAATATCTTAAGACAGTTTCTTCTACAAAGAGCTTTACTCACGAAGCTGAGCAACACCAATACCATACCCAACACTTCAATCTGGTACCACCACATGTTCAGGTATTTGGACTTTTTTTTGCCACAGGGACATTTCAGAAGGAGTTTGGAGACCAGGTGGGTATAATATTACAGGCATCAGCGGCATCCTCCTGGAGGGCAGAAATCTAATGCTCAAACAATAGACTGAAGTCCCTATACTGAACAGAAACAGCCCCACTGAATAAAGAATATTGCTGGCCTAAACATTATATCATCAATAGCCTGCAAACATGTTAACTTTCCAAAGCACGTTAAGTTCAAATTAGACAACAATTAATTGAACGTTTGTCAATGTCCTTAATTACATTTATGGTATTATAACTTTGCAATAAACATTTTGAGTCACTTAAGAATGACTCCAGTTTTAGTGTATGTTTAATTTTTAATGCTTTATTTGAGTGTATCCGAAGTTGTGCCCAGTGTTGCTTCTATTTGTATAAGTGTCTGGGCAATTTGGTTGTCCAAGACTGTCTCCGAGAGTAGACGAATTGAACAGGACTTGGGGGCATGGGTGGAGATCCTGCCATGTTCTGAATGTAAAGTCCTAGGTTCCACTTCAGTGGATGTTGGCCCAGATGAGCAATCTGTAAATAAATTGTAGCAATTTGAAACCATTCTTATGTTCCTTTGTTTCTTCCATTTTAATTATTTATACAATAATATGTGCTTATTGCTGCAGTAGTGAATGTCTTAACCTACAAGCTAAGCATTTTATAGCAGATCACCAAAAGAACAGACTGTTTTACAGCTACTGCTTTCGAAAGCTAGAGTAAAATTCTATCAAACCTGAATTAAATCCCTGTCAGGCCTGCCTCTGGACTCTGAGATTTGTGACAGCATGCTTGGCAATGCAAGGAATGCTCCCAGTAGGACTACAACTCCAAACTTGTACTGTGGCTGGGGCGTAAGCACCACATGGTGGTACATGGCTGGGGGACAATTACTAGATTCCGCTTGTTAGAGAGCTTATAAAATTACTTTTTTTTATGTTTGCCTTTTCAAGAGGCATTAGGCTTACCTCAGTTTGTTTCATTGTCAGTTTGAGTATCTATTCTGTATACCCAGTCTGCGCCTTATGTTTAGTTTGTTCACGAAAGTTATTTATTAAAATCTTTGGAGCTCTGTATTTGTGTCCACTCTTTTGAACCACTACATGACAGAATGAAATCTTTTGTAATAGTGCTCTGTGCCCTAAGCAATGCAATCCGTCTTCCAGTTCTTCTCCCATTTTTTTGTAATGTCAACAAAATGGATAGCTTTTCCTATTTGCAATCTCCCACAGAAACTAAAATGCATTTCTTCCCTGACAGGGGCTGTTCTATTTTATTTAGCTATTTTAATGTTGCACTGCATGATTGTGATCCCAGTGGGCTCTTTATTTCCCTACTCATCTTGTCTAATTAAAATAATGAGTGATATTCCATTCTGTTTGATTTTATGTTTATAGCCCTTTTAAAAAAAGAAACTGACGGAAATCACTTTAAAAAAGATAAATACAATTAACACAATTAATACAATATTGTATTAATAAATACAATAAACAACAACAACATCAATAATGATTAAAGGATATACACTGTGTGTGTGTCCTGTAGTTCACTAATCACATTTCAATTTTCTTATTCCTTTCTTTCCTCCCTGCTTACTTTTAATTCACTGCTCTGAACCCACATTCAGCAAAGACTTTTCTATCTTCTGCTACCTTTCTAATTTGTTTGATTCTCTCTTCTCTGTTTCTCTCATCTTTGTTCACACTCAGTTTAATCGGCTTTAACAAGCCTTTCTCTCTCTGTCTCTCTCTCTCTCTCTCTTTCTCTTGAATTAAAGCCCAGCATCGATGAGTCTTTTGTGCTCATTGATTGCTCATTAAGCTTGTTTGTTTATTTGTGGGTTTGTTTAGTATCTAATACATCATCCTCTCTCACGGCACTGTTACAATCCAGTTATGTCAAACAAACCTGCCACAAAACTCACTAATCACCTCACATCCGTTATTGCACCCTTAAGTCCTCCAACTGGTCTTCATTCCTACTTTGTTTTTAATCAGATAGAGTTAAGAAAGTTTTGATTGAATAATCCAGCAGTGATAAATATCTGAGTGGCTTCCCATGGCTCTGGGAAAGCCGTCATTTCTGATTACCATCTATAGTTAACTGTGTTTTTTTAATGCAACATTCTCCATCTGCTTTCTCATTAGCTGTGTGCTCTGTGGGTCACATCATGCAGAACACTCAAAGAAGTGAATCAAAATCCATGAGTTTATTGAGGACTAGGACAGCAAAGTGAAATTGTCCGACATCTAATAAACCCAACTTTAGTAACTCAAACACAACCATTTCAGAATATTCTTGCATATTTACATTGTATAATATAGAAATAATTATAAGCAGCAAGCGGAGAGGACAACACCAAGCACAAGCAGACCAGCACAATGTAATGTAGATGCCAACTCCAAACATTTACTCATTTGCAAAACCGGGTTTGGGGGATTGAGCCTATCTAAGCCAACACTGTGCAAAGATGTGGTACACCCTGAACAGTTTGCCAGACCATTGCAGGGTCAACACATAAAATACAACCATTTACACTCTCACCTAGGGGAACAGCCAATTTGAACATCAGCCTCATGTCCATGTCTTATCGAATCACTGAGAGGTATAAGCATCATTGTCATTCATTCATTCATTTTTTTTAGCTGTTTAATCCTAATTAGGGTCACGGGAAGGCTGGTGCCCATCTCAGCCGACTCTGGGCGAGGGCAGAGTACACCCTAGACAGCTTGCCAGGCCATCTCAGGGCAGAAACACGCTAATGGCAATCCAATGGCTTACTCTTTACAAATGACAGTAATGGTTCTTTTACATGCCTCTCACCTCAGACAGTGAGAGACATGGCTGGCCTTTGATAACCCAGTTAGCTGCACTTGGGGGACAGCAGTGACAATCCGGTGATAGTGGGGCTTGAACCCACGACCTTCAAATCAGAAAGCCCGCACCCTACCACCAGGTCACCACTGCCCCGATCAGATTGTAAACTGTATTTATTTTCTTTCTCATGATTGTATTTATTTGTTTCTTAGAGTGAGGGTGGGTAAACACAAACTGTAGACACAAACTGTTATATTTGTTGAAATAGTCCTTACACCTCAGCAGCAATCAACAACCTAGGCAATCTGAAAAAGGTCAGAAAAAAAATTCCCCACCTGTGGCAAGTGTAATCCTGTAAAAACCCCAACCAATCACTGCCTCGTGGTCCACTGGGAAATATCCAATCAAAGGCCCCTGTGTATCTCTGCTCGACGGTGATCATACTGTGCACAAACCTGCAGTCTTGAGCATGTCCCCACCACTGTTGCTGCCGTAGAGATTATATTGCTAGCTTACAGAAGAATAACGGGTACTTGTTATCAGTTCTCCTGCTAAACTGGTGAACAGAAAAAGAAAAGCAAAAAAGGCTGCAATAAATGTCATTTTTTAAAATAAATAAATAAATTCATTCATTTTATGAACCGCGCAATCCTAATTAGGGTCGCAGGGAGGCTGGTGCCCATCTCAGCCAACTCTGAGCAAGGGCAGAGTACAATCTTGACAGCTTGCCAGGCCATCACAGGACTGTTGTTATTTTAGTGTTTTTAAAGTACTGCAATATTTTTTTCCCTTTTCTAATAAGACTTAGGCTCTATCCCAAAGCTCCCTAGAGCTTTCCATACAATATAATGTGTGCCATTTTGAGTGCACTTCATATTAAGAGGTGCACAGCCTGTCACAGTTTTCTTGTTGTTCTAAAGAAAGTATGTTGGGTTTTTCTGTATTTCTGATTCATGTTTATTTGCTTTGACACAAATTAAAGGATGAACTCTGTGATGAATTGGCTCATTTAAATAAATTACACAGTTACATTGTAAGTTACACTTACTTGTGATTATATTAACATCCTTATCATCTTCGTCTTCTTCCTCTTAATCCGAGGTCAGTTTCACAGGGGCAGCAGCCTAAGCAGTGAGGTCCAGACGTCCCTCTCCCCAGCCACTTTCTTCAGCTCTTCTGGGGGACCCCGGGGTCTTTCCGGTTGGACATGCCTGAAACACCACACCAGGGAGGCATTCAGGATGCATTCTAATAAGATGCCTGAGCCACTTCAGCTGGTTCCTCTCAATGCGGAGGAACAGCGGTTGTACTCCAAGCTCCTCCCAGATAACTGAACTTCTCACCCTGTCTCTAAGGGAGAGCACTGCCGCCCTGCGAAGGAAGCTCATTTCAGAGTGATCTTGTTCTTTAGGACACTACCCAAAAACTCATGACTATAGGTGAGGGTAGGGACATAAATTGACTGGTAAACTGAGAGCTTTGCCTTCCGGCTCAGCTCCCTCTTCATCACGACGGACCAGTACAAGCTCTGCTTTATAGCAGAGGCTGCACTGATCTGCTTGTTAATCTCCCGCTCCATCCTTTCCTTCACTTGTGAACAAGATTCCGAGATACTTGAACTCCTCCACTTGGGGCAGGACTTCATTCCAGACCTTATCATATGTTAACATGTCAAGCGAAAATATGCTTGTATTTTTTTCAAACTCCTACAGTTTTTGCCTGATCCGCATGAAACTTTGGATATAGAATCTTGACAGTGACCATGGAAAGTTATCAAAATAATTTTTGTACCTCGAAAGTTCAACAGGTCTCACTGCATTGTTTTAGGAAAAAAGATCACCTCTTTAAAGTCTCGCACCAGTTGTGTAAAGCATATGAGTTGCAACCATATTAATATATGAATACTAACGTTAACATTATGTTATGTCAGATCTGAACTACAGACCTGATGTGCAGATGACACTTTCTGTTGACAGGCTAAAGTATTAATGTTGTGGTACACTAGTTTTTTTTTCCAATAGGAGGGTGTGCATCAGGTCTTTTAAGAACCCAAGAGTGGATTGATATGGTAAAATCGGCACACCCCACTCCTTTTTGCTGTTGCTGTGCTTTTAAGTCAAAGGCCCACATGTAGCAACTGTAAGTGCCTATTGCAGTCACACTTTGTTTAAGCTAACCATTCATAATTTGCCTTACCCACATCATGATTATGCCTTTGCATAAAGTCTGATGACCATTCAAGCTGCCTGTTTTTAAATTATTTTATTCCAGGGCACTGTGAGAAGAAAGGTAATTTCTAAGTAGAGGTAGTGGGGAGTAAAATCTCAAATTAAGTGCAGTGATTTCTTTGTTTTTCTGAGGTTGATATTTTGGTTAATTAAATTAAAGAAGAATTTATTAAAAGGATAAATCCTTACAATTATTAGTAACTTGAACCCTTCAGTATTGACCGGTCAAAGGGGCAGAAATATTAATCAGCCAGACACCTTTGGCCTATATGTGATGACAGAGTAAACAGTTTGACCATGAGAAACAGCATAAATAAACTGTATCAAAAAGTCATGCAGGCATACATAGGATTTGAAAGCCCTTACAAGAGGTGTAAGGAAAGAGTAAATCATCGGAAATTGTAATTTAGCCAGAACCTGAACCATGAATCATAACAAGTAGCGGGTTTAATAACATCAAGATAAGACAATGTAATTTTCTTAAATCTGGGAGTGTTCCAGACTGCATTCTATGTTAATGTGATGTACAGAATGTGGTGGATATAATATTTCTATTTTGCACATAGATTGTAGGGACAGGACCCAGTTAGACATTAGTTGAGAAATGAAAAAAATATATGATAACATCCCGGGTATACTCTTGGGTGTGATATTGGATCTATTTGGTTTTCAGGATTTACTGGATAGGCTTGTACAGACAAATGCAGCTCTAATGATGCAGAACATTAGAATGTATCATGCAGATAGTCCGTAATTCTCACAGTGATGTTTAAAGGTAAAGAATGTTTGAAAAATTGTTGGTCTGTGAAATCCCCATAAAGAAGGTTTCTCATCTACTTGCATGTAACTGGTACAGAGATTTAGAATAAAGTGGGATTATTCATTCATACATCCATAACCTTCAGTGATGTGCAGACATTTGACACAGAAAGTCATCAGGCCGGCGTTCAAAGTCGCCAAACTTGAACAATCTCAGCGACGCAGTGAAATTGCAGGACCCCTCCTCCATCTCCAAGCGTGATTGTTTCAAACACCTCCAGAGACAGGCCCAAGCAGCGCTGCGCAAGATGCAGGATGAATGGTGGGAGAAGAAGGCAGACAAGGTGCAGAGATATTCTGACATGCAGAACTCCAAGATGTTCTTCAGCACCATCAAGGAAGTCTATGGACCTGCCAAGCCATGTACTACCCCACCCCTGTCGGCAGGTGGCTCGACCCTGCTGAAGGAGAAGAGCATCAATGCCTGATGGAGAGATCACTTCAGCAACCTGCTCAACAGGCCCTCCACTGTAGACCACCAGATGTCGCTATGTTGCATGTCACCTCTGTATTGTCTTCCATCCACTCTAATCCCAATTATTTACCATTGCTATCACGTGGTCCTTGTTATGTCTGTGTTTTTAAGTGTCCTGCCCATGCTCTGTCTTTGCTGTGTTCTCCAGTCACTATGTGTGAACTGCCCTGAGTCTTCTCTGTGGATTAACCTGTATAGGCTTGTGTTTTAAGTTTCTTATGTCAGTGTTAGTAGTTGCCTTCCAGTCCTTTTTTTCTTCCAGTGGATACTCTTTTTGCTCCTAGGATTTTTTCTGTTTATGCCTAGTTTGAGCCTTCCTTTTTACTATTGACTCAGAAAGAACTTTTCTTTGTTAAGTTACTCGGTGATTGTTTTTGTTTCCTAAGTGTTTTTTGTACGTGGACATTTTTGTTCTGAGGCTGCCAAGCTTGTTGCCTTTTTTTCCCCCCCACTGCTTAATAAATACCTGGAATTACACTATGCAACTGTGTCCTTCTCCGTAGCCCAGTGGGGTGCTACTCAGTTCAGTGCGCCGGAGACCCGGGTTCAAGTCCCATCTCAGGCAACCACTCCTGACACTGGGAAGAAGAAGAAATGCCCAAAGACAGCAAGACTGACTGCAGTAATTACTGGGGCATCTCCCTCCTATTGCTGGGAAAGTACTATTTCGGATCCTCCTCAACCTACTTGTCGAGAACACAGACAAAACACAGTGTGGATTCCGCCCAAACTGCAGCACCGTGGACATGATATTCTTTGTCCGCCATGTGCAGGAAAAATGTTCAGAACAAAACATGGACTTGTATTGCGGTCTTTATCGACCTGACCAAGGCCTTCGACACGGTGAGCAGGGAGGCCCTCTGGATCATTCTGTCCAAGCTCGGATGCCCAGACATGTTTATAAACCTCATACGCCAGTTTCTGGGCAGGTTCTCTCAGATGGAGAGGTATCAGAGCCATTCAACATTATCAACAGCATTGAGGCGATGATCCTGAAAGCCCAGCTCTAATGGGTTGGTCACGTGATCCGGATGGATGACCACTGACTGCCCAAGCAGCTCATGTACAGCAAACTCTGCTCTGGGAAGTGGAACCAAGGCAGACCATGCAAGAGATTCAAAGACTGCATGAAGTCCAACATCAGACATTCTGGCATCCCTCCCAAACAGCTAGAGCTGTGTGCTATGGACAGGCCAGGCTGGCGAGCCCTCACTACCCAGGTGTGAGGCAACTTTGAGGAGAAGAGGCATGCTGATGTAGCTGAAGCACGTGCACAAAGATAGGCGTCAATCGCTGACCCTGACCACCCCGGACAGTTTCCTTGCCCCCACTGTACCCGTGTCTGCCAATCGGGAATCGGCCTGAACAGCCATCTCCGCGCCCACACAAGAAAAGGACCTAACACATGAGTACATTCATCATCAGATCGATGGATGACCAAGATAATCAAGTTTATTTTCCCTTATTCTTTACCTTACAAATGTTTTTTGTGATCCAAACATCTTAAACATAGATTCATCTATCTATAACACTTAGTTGTCTTTCTCTTTTCTTGATATTCAGTTCCATTAAATTAAAGTCGAATTTATTACAATACTGGTTTAGTGACTTCATTCATTCATTCATTTTCTGAACCACTTAATCCTAATTAGGGGTCGCGGGGAGGCTGGCGCCCATCTCAGCCGACTCTGGGCGAGGGCAGAGTACACCCTGGACAGCTCAGCAGGCCATCACAGTGGTTTATTGACTTTTTCTTTGCAACTCCATGAGTAGCTCCTTCACTGGTGAAGTTGAGACTGGGGTTCTGCGGGTATAATTTAATGAAGCTGCCAGTTGACAGGTGTCAGGTGTCTGTTTCTGCAACTCAAAACTCTGATGTACTTGTCCTCTTGCTTATTTGTGCAACAGGGCCTCAGCCTATCTATCCTGCTTAGAGACAAAAGTCACAAAATATGGAATCAAAGTAGGAACTTTTGAATTTCTTTTTAAGCATTTGACAAGGTTTTTTTTTTCTTTCACCTAGCACAATTTTATTGGACTGCTGGACCAAAAACACAGTCTAGACACTGTTTTTATATTTTTTGTACACTGTATTTAACACGTGTTTTTGACACTGTATTTTTACATGACTATTATAGGTAGAAATAGCTGGATTACTTAAATATCTTGTACAAAGGCAGATTTTCAGCAACTATCAAACTTTTTCAGCAGCTATCAAACTTTTATTCCAATTGCACATTGTCTTAGTTAATAAAAGTTTGCCATGTTAAAAGCATAAGTAATTATTAGAAAACCCTTTTGCAATTATGTCAGCACATATTAAAACTGTTGTGTGAAATTGGCCTTCTTTAGGCAAGTTGACTATGCGAAGAATCAGCTATGGGCAATTTGGAACAGCTAATTAGGTTAATATTCATGTCTTTGGACTGTGGAAGGGAAAGGAGAACCCGGAGAAAACCTAAGCAAGCATGGGGAGAACAAGCAAAGTCCACACAGAGACACCCAAGCCCTGGACCCAAAGTCAGGACGGGTTCTTAACTGGTCGTTAAACGAGTCAATATGTTAACATCAACTATGGATAAATAATTTTTAACACCATTTTATAAATAATTGTCTGCAAATACTGTGGCAGACAGTTTTATTTACTTTTTATTTTTTAAGGTGGCCACTGTTACCCTTTAGGATGACTCAAGTTTACTCTGCAGGTGGCCTTCTCTATTAAAACAATAATCACCAGGTAGAGGCACAGAATTCAAAATCCTTTCTGTCTTCAGTAAACAGTGAGTTAGCATTATTTTATTTAATTTGCCAGTGATTTGTCTTTGCAGTAGCCAGTGAGTTGACTGTGTGCTCCATCTTAAATTTTTTCTGCCCTTCTAATTATGGCTATTGATGAAAGACTGAAAGAGCTTACTTGTAATTACTAATCTTTTGGCTACACAGCTGCTGTAATCTGTGAAGGAAATCCTGTGAGGCATAAACCATACGCTGGACTGATTAATATCATCAAACTAGCATGATTTACTGACATCCAGGCCTGCATACATTTAATTTTCAGTATGCTTCCTGTTTATTTTCAGGAGGCCAGAGCATAAGCAAGAACTGAATTTAAATTTGCAGAAGCCACTAATGAGAGTAATGTTAACATTACTTAACATAATTTACTTGTTATGAAAAAAAATAAATAAATCAAATAAAAATGACATTTTTTGAAAACATTCCAAAACTAATTGATCAACAGACATCTCACACTCTTTGACACAGTGCCTACAAAAAAAGCTAATATACAGAGAAAATAAAAAGTTTACACATACCTGTTAAAATGCTGGGTTTATGCAATGTAAAAAAAAAATAAGACCAAGATAAATAAAGTTTAGAACTTTTTTCAACTTTATTAAAACTTGCTACCTGTAAAAGTCAACTGAAAACAAACAAATCCTTTATGGATTATTTAAAAAGTGTACAATAATCTGTGTGTGTTATACACACATTGGGAAACTAACACATCATTAAATAATTTCTGATTTTACATCAGTCATAAAGATGTATTTTTTGGGCTGGAGTCTCTCAGAATGAGGCATCCTAATTTGACACATTTCCTAATTATTTTCTTGCAAAAGTGCTCCAAATATTTGAGGCATTTGTGCTGTCGTTGTTGTGCTGAAAGGGGATATTCATCAGTATCAATCAAAAGTCCAGTTTCAGCTGAAAAAAAGCATCAAATGATGATGAATTTAAAGAAGTAAAGAAGGAGGAAAGCATGAAGACTAGTGAAGAAAAAAGTACGGATGGACCAGCATCACCCTGGAGCAAAAATTCAAAAGTCAGGAAAAAAAAAAAAGAGCTGTGGAGTGAGAAGTCCCTCCTCCATGATTGAGGCATGTCCAAATATAGGCAGACTGACACAGAGAAATCAAACAATTTCCAAGATAAGGGCTGCTGGTGAGCAAACAATGAGATGTGATTCTATCGACACCATTTTTTTTTAAAACAGGAAATAAAAGACAGCTTGTAAATAAGCAAATTACTTGCAAAAATGTGCAGAAGTCAAGAGACAATAGTGAACAAAAGATCATTCATTATATACTCACTGCCAATGAAATTGCAACAAAATTTATTTGTAATATTTTTGGGACCATCCTATCTGAGCATGAGTACTGGTATTTAAATGACCCTAAACATCTCAATGACTAATTTCCAGAAGCATTTACATTTACAGCATTTGGCAGACGCTCTTATCCAGAGCGACTTACAATTATAATTTTTTTTTTATACAACTGAGCAGTTGAGGGTTAAGGGCCTTGCTCAAGGGCCCAACAGTGGTGATAGTGGTGATTGAACCGCTGACCTTCAGAGCAGTAACTGATTGCCATTACCACTAAGCCACCACTGCCCATGTCAGAAGCATCACTCACTGTCACACTTCACTGAGCTTGAGCTCTGGACCTAGACTCTTTTACACCTACAAGTTACAAGTTTGTTTTGGGGGTCTCAATAATCAGAAATGGGTGCATTTAACAAGTAGTCATCTTGCCTACATAAAGCTCAGCAAAAATGCATAGCATTCTGCAGTGGAATCTTGACCATGCCTTGACTTTCAGATGATGATCAATGATCGAATATCTGCAGCAGCAGGCATTTAATGTCCTTCCATGGCCTGTGTATTCACCTGATTTGTCACCCATCAGACACTTGTGGGATCAGCTTGGATGCCACAGAACAGGCAGGAACTGATCGTGGCATTGCAGGAGGAGTGGAGAAACATCCCACAGAACAACATACGAAGGCTTGTCAGATCCATGCACAGACAAATTATGGACTGCATTAACTCTAATGGAGGTCATATTTCATACTGAACTTTGTTTTTGGGATGGACATTTTGTTGTGATTTTGGAAAGAAGGAGTGCCTCAGTTTTGTATCAAGTTGCAATATTTTGACACAAAGATTTTCAGTTGTTATTTATTAATACTTTTCAAATGATGTACGGAATTTATTTTAATAATTTAATTCACCATTTCGAGACAAAATATTAAACATATATAATTTATTCTGAGTGTTAAATTTTCATTGGCAGTGAGTATATATAGCAAAGCCACCCCAAAACAAACATGCATGTGCATGCACACAAACACACATGCTGGTCAATGCCAGACCCTGGATACAGGGTCCCACCACCATAGTTATCAGCCTCTGCAAAGATAGAAAACATAAAAATAAAGAAAGAAAGAAAACAAGCAAATTGTAAACATTTAAAACACAGCAATACAGTCCAAATCAGGATATAAACAGCAGTTCTTCCGTTTTTGTGCAGTCAATTTCGTTGCCTGATTAATAACAGATTCCTCACATGCAAGATATTTTCTACTAGAGGTAAAACACAGCATCCCAGCAAACCAAGATCCTTCCCCAAGAAAGTTCACGACCAGCCCCCCTTAAAGGAACAAACAGGCCAAGCAAGCAGACAGGCAAGTATGATTATACTAATATTCCGGAAGAGGCAAGGCAGGCAGTCCTGAAAGAGATAAAGCAGGCTTCCCCAAATGAGGCAAAACAGCTAGACCAAAAAAGGCGAAACAGCTATCCCAGCAGCATTTCTCAGTGGGCATGATGAACTCAATGCCAGCATGAAACAATAGGTTAAATGATGCTAATGTACTAATCAGAATAAGCTGACTCCATTCAAAAGCCACATACCGATCAGGTAGACTCTTGATTACATTACGCAGGGAATGATACAGTCCCAACAAAATTCCTCACAGTACACATCAAGTGTATAAATTATATATTACATATAAATTAAAATATACTTCTTGGGGGCCCTTTAAAGGAAATTAGTAAGTTAATACTAAAGAAATATTAATATTATTAATAATATTAAATTTAATATTAATTAAAATTACCTGCAGGAAAAATTTCCCTTCTGCTATACACCTATACCATATAAGGCCTCGGTTGCATATGCTTTGTGTGAAGTGTTGCTCTTGTGTCTCATTACCAGTGCATACCACTTTGTTTCTCATGTTTGCTTTCACTGTTTTAACTTTTGCCTGCCTTTTCAGTTTTTATTACCATCTCTAATAATCTGTCTTCATCTCTTTTTTTATTTATTATTTTATTTATTTATTTATTTTTTTTAAAACCTGTCCTGTCCAGCATCATAGCAAGCAGAATGGCAGTCTGGTTGCAGTGTTGTGCC
>JBCNYH010213787.1:0-17287 GCA_039654325.1 Tandanus tandanus | reverse complement strand
GGGTGACCCTACCAGGGGCATAATGCCCCTGACAACATAGCTCCCAGGATCATTAGGACACACAAACCCCTCCACCATGGTAAGGTGGCGATTCAAGGAGGGGTATTTTCTTTTTATAGAAAAGAATTTAGAACAAGATTGCTATAAGACGTTTTTCTATAGAACTTCTCTAGAAACGTTATGTTCTATAGAACAGTTACAGTACTAACTATATTGCAGGTATTATATTATTAACATATTTTTATAGTGATAGACATGATTTAATTATAAGTAAAAAACATATAGATATCAATAGGAGTCTGAAAAATGGTCCCTATCTGGCACAAGAAGAGTATTCTATTATTTTAAATAAACAGAATTCTATATAAATGTAAATTTTTCATATAATTTTGAGAAAAATCTATACAATTCTATAGAAAAACTATATAATTTGATCTAATTTGAACTATCAAATTCTATAGAAAAGAATAGAAGCTTCAGAAATCTATACAAATTAACAAATTCTATTTCCATACATTTTTTATAAGAGTTTCTTTAAGAAATTTGACTCCAAGATTGTGCTTTATTTCAGGATGAAAAATTAAGTTAAATGTAGTATGTGTATTATACTAAAATACCAAAGTGTATATTTCATGGTAGAGACTGCGATATGGTAGAATCAATCATAGTCTCAAACATGACATATACATTTATAACCCAGTAACCTAAGACCTATCATAAGGTTCCAGAAACAATAAGTGCACGTTTGGCCCAAGTAACACTCCATTAGATTTTGGTGGGGTTCCACAGTGGAAAAGTTTAAAGGATTCTTTACTATTGCAGGATAGGGGCAATTATTAATTTTGCTTTCAACACCATAAGTAAAGACTACAATGCTTCCACAAAGTTTACACTACATCATCTATGTAAGCTCTATCACAAACCAAAGTCTGGTCAGGATTCAATTAGCATTCTGCATTTGAAGGTATGGAATGTTAAAAATTATAGGGCTCGTTGAAAAAAGAAATATGAAAACAGTATTCAGCAGAAATTTAAAATACATTACAAATTATAAATAAATATATTGCATGCAAATCAGAGACTGAGGGAAAGTCTGTCTTGTATTAGCTTTTATGGGTGATTAGAAGCAATGAGTTGAGGCCATGCTGGGTGAAGTCTGTTTTTGTGCATGTACATAATGTCTAGCCATTTTATTTACTAATAAATAAGCCGTCAGTTTGCAGATATTGTGAGGACTGTCTTGGTTGACACGTCTCGGTGGTCATCAGGGGCCGTACCTCTGGATTGACAAACCGAGGTGGTAGTTCTATAGGAGGGTGTGTTCCAAATATCGTGGAATCACGCTCCTCAGCCTACCCAGTAAAGTCTATTCAGAAGTACTGGAGAGGAGGATCCGACCAACGGTTGAACCTCGGATTCAGGAGGAACAATGTAGTTATCGTCCTGGCCGCAGCACTCTTGACCAGCTCTACACACACTACAGGATCCTGGAGGGGGCATGGGAGTTTACCCAACCAGTCCATATGTGGACTTGGGGAAGGCTTTCGACCGTGTCCCTCGGTCTTGTGGGGTGTGCTCCGGGAATATGATATACTGGACCCGTTGCTACGGTCCATTCGGTCTCTGTATTGCTGGAGCCAGAGCTTGGTCTGCATTGGTAACATGTCAGATTTGTTTCCAGTGGGGGTGGGACTCCGCCAAGGCTGTCCTTTCTCACCGGTTCTGTTCATAATATTTATGGGTAGAATTTCTAGGCTCAGCCAAGGAGTTCAGGGGGTCTGGTTTGGTGGCCATAGGATCTCGTCTCTGCTTTTTTGCGGACGATGTCCTTTTGGCTTCATCGAGCCGGGACCTTCAGCTCTCGCTGGAGCGATTCGCAGCTGAGTGTGAAGCAGCCGGGATGAGAATCAGCACCTCCAAGTCAATGGCTCCGATCCCCAAGGCCATGGCTCTCAGCCGGAAAGGCTGGAATGTACCCTCCGGGTCTGGAATCAGGTCCTGCCCCAAGTGGAGGAATTCAAGTATCTCGGGGTCTTGTTCACGAGTGAGGGAGGGATGGAGCGGGAAATCAACAGGCAGATCGGTGCAGCCTCTGCTGTAAAGCGGAGCTTGTACCGGTCCGTCGTGGTGAAGAGGGAGCTGAGTTTGAAGGCAAAGCTCTCAATTTACCAGTTGATTTACCTTCCTACCCTCACCTATGGTCACGAGCTTTGGGTAGTGACTGAAAGAACAAGATTGTGAATACAAGTGGCTGAAATGAGCTTCCTTCTCAGGTTGGCAGGGCTCTCCATTAGAGATAGGGTGAGAAGTACGGTCATCTGGGAGGAGCTTGGAGTAAAAACCCTGCTGCTCCGAGTTGAGAAGAGCCAGTTGAGGTGGCTTGGGCATCTGCTTAGAATGCCTCCCGAACACCTCCCTGGAGTGGTGTTTCGGGCATGTCCAACTGGAAAAAGACCCCAGGGTCCACCCAGAACACGCTGGAGAGACTATGTCTCTCAGCTGGTTTGGGAACGCCTCTGTGTGTCCCCAGAAGAGTGGGAGGAAGTGGCTGGGGAGAGGGACGTCTGGACCTCACTGCTTAGGCTGCTGCCCCTGCGACCTGACCCCAGGTTAAGCGGAAGGAGATGAAGATTTCACTGTTATTTCTTGGACCCATTCAATGAATAAATAATTATAGGACTCCAAAGACTGGTAGACTTTCATCTGCTCTGGAGTTCGCAGAGAGTACCAAGTAGTTCACAATATCTGCAAACTGCACACTCGGCCATAGCTCAATTTTGTCAGATAACTCCATCTTCTGAATGCTGTAAGGGTCAATTCCATTACACAAAGCTATTTTCTCAAGGTATCTCTGGTGTGCAGTAATGGGAAGACTGTGAAGGTACTGTGAGAGAGCAACTGCATCTGTCTCCGATTGTCTCCTTCTTTTGGCGTGGTAAACTTAGTGTGGCCTCCAGTATGGTGTGCCTTTGTAACCAGGGGCAATGCCTGGTTATGTGACTGTATTGAAATCCACCTATTAGCCAAGAGTTGCTTGGCAATGGAGTTTGCAGTCACGGGATATTGTGTTGGTCTTGAGCTCCTATCAGGAAACTGGTTCAGAGTTTTCCAGGCCAGCTTGCTGAAGTCAGAAAATCAATGCCCTGGACAGTCTCCTCCCACTTTTCTTATCGAAACAAACATACTGTGTTGACGCCTTGTTAGTTGCCTCTTCAATTCCAGGTTCAGCATGTTTCATGTTCAAACCAGGTTTGGATATAGTGTTAGCTGCAGCCACAGGGGATGGTAGACTTTTCTGCTTTGGTGAGAAGTTGACAAAAGGATAAGCATGCATAGTCCAGGTCAGATAATCATGATGACAGTCTGTTCAACCCTTAGTCCACAAGATTTGTAAACTGCGACTAGTCAGCATTGCAAAAGTTCCACCTCCTCACTGGTTTATTTGTAACATGAAATTGGGCTTTCTGTGATGATCAGTGAAGGCCTGTGTTGTGTTTTGGAAAAACAGTCAAGTATGATGCAATAAAGTGCAGAACCAGATTGGCATAGCGTCTAATGAAGGTGGCAATGTCATGGACATTGCTCTTTTTGTGGGCAGCCAGGGTAAATCCCAGTATCTCCAGGTCCAAATTGTCTTTGGTGTGGGTCTCTTGAAGAAGAATGGCAGTGACTGTGTGTTTGCAGAATATGCTTAAAGACAGATATCTTGGATTTGTAATGTCTTCCACATTCAGCTGCAGAACTGATCCCCTATCCTGTATGGTGCCTGTCCTAAAATGGGCATGTGTTCCTTTACAGGAAAGACTGTGTTTGCTGAATGGTCACTGATAAAATAGGCTATGAAGATGATCAGTGAAATAGTATAAATATTAGTAATAGCAGCTAGATCAAAAACCACAGGTGGCAATGCCCAAGAAACCATCATGCTACTATGACAATTATAGTCACAGGAGTACTTCGAAAAACCATTGTCACTTAACAGAGTCCACCACTGCATCCAGAAATGCAACCTAAAACTAGCGAAAGGCACAACAGCCAGCATCTGTGATGGTATTGGTATACATCAGTGCCCAGCACAGCATGGGTGAGCTGCATGCATGTGAAAATACCATTTACATGGAAGTATATATCAGAATTTTAGAAAGACATGTTACCATCAAGTAATCATTCACTGCAAAGTCACGAAAATATGTTTACCTACCTGAATGGAAAAATGTATGAGCGCTAATGTGCTGCAAACGTCATGTGTTGGGTCTGTGACTGTACTCCACTATGCAATACAAATACACAGCTAGATATAATGACCAAAAAAACTATTTATTGATTTTGGATGAAGCCAGGAATCAAACTCGATCTGTCATTTTGAAAGTTTTCATGCTGATACTTGATTTATTTTTTGAGTTATCCTTCTGAAACGACAAGATTGAAAGTGGAGTGATAAGAGAGAAGTTCAGTTAAACCAAGGAAGTCCACCCCATCTGTGTTGGGCAATCTTAAATATTTTTGTGTTCATTTCTTCATTTCACGCTGCAAAGCAACACCATGTGTATATTTTGAAGAGGTGGTGATTCTTTTCTACATAAAACACCATGTGATATTGGTTTTTATAAACTCTGGGAAAAATAAATGTTACTTTTTATTACAAATTTCAATAATGGCTGATACAGTGCATATCATGTTTCCAATCACAAACACTATGTGCTTTAAGTAATACTTGCCATTCACGTCATGCACACATCAACTTCATTCATGTAATTGTTTCTTTATTTTTGTTATCCCATCACATGTCCAAGTATTCCACTGGCTCATGATATGAGTGCTCCTGGGAGACCATGTTGGCTATATATATATGGGGTCATGAGATCAAATCGTGATGACCTTGAGGAAACTTGGTGGATTCGTTATGATCTTGAGGGAACTTGGGGGATTTGTAATGACCTTGAGGGACCTTGGTGGATTTGTGATGATTCCTCTGATCGTGTGAAAATCTTTGACTGTCAAAAATTTTGCCGCGATTATAACTGTCTTACGATTATAAGCGTAGAAGAGCTTAACACACCTTAACAGAGTATAACAGACCTTGATGAGCCATCGTAGGGAATCTTGATGAACTTGGAAACATAATTCCTACAAATTTTATCTCTTGGATGCACCCTGCCTCCTTTTTAAACCCCAGTCGTGCTCCAAGCGTGATCGTAAATCATGGAGCTCCGTGCTTTTTTGAATTGCGGAGATTGCAGACATCGTACCACAGTCTAAACACAGGGTAACTAGATAATTAAACTTTTATGCAGATAATAGTTGTTAAACAATTTTTTTTTAGTTGTACCTTTCGGAGCAGACAGCATATTCGCTCAATGTTCCGAAGTCTTTCACGCTGTGGAGAAAAACAAACACCTTAATTAATTTTAAAATACAGTGCTCATACTTTGGCCTCGTAAGCTTCTGTACTAGGTATTAAAAGTAAACAACACTGTTAAAACAAAGTTTTCCATTAAGCTTTTGAACAAATATCTTAAAAAATAATCAGGGAATAATCATTGTGTAATCTTTAAGTTTTGCTGTAGTGTGATCCTGTTATTCTCAGACAGATGTTCTTCAAGCTAATAATGAACTCGGAATTACACAAAAAACAAGTTTACATATCATTTGTATGATTCAAAAAAAATGTTGAACTTGTTAAATGAAAAGAGAAATATAGTGTCGTATTTTGTCACACTAAGCTGCTACTCGATGGAAAGTAGCTTGAAATATTATTTTGTTCATAGTTCCAAGGAGTGTCCCTGGGTTTTGCCTGAGGACATTTTAGATTTATTTCTTAATTGCTTTCCAAAGGAGTACCCAGATCCGACTGCACCAAGAAACTCTTAACCCCTCCACACAAGAAATTCTAAATATTAGTTTGTTCCCACATGTACTTCCAGTTTTCTACCTGGTTCATGTATAAACAGTCATATGAAAAATTTAGGACACCCTATGAAAGTATGTGTGTTTGTTAACATATCTGGACATATGTATACACTTAACCCTCGATTTCCCGTACCCCTATTTCCTGGATTTCGCATTTCCCGTACAAAATCCAGCGCCGGACATTATTTGGTATTGCTGGACAAATGCTCGGACATGTCCGGGAATCGATGATGGAAGTCGGGGTCGATTCCCAGGCTCAGACATTTAGTTTGGTGAACTCCTGACTGTTGAAGTGAAAGTGAACTCCATGGTGAGATGGAAGGAGCTGTCTGAGGCCTTCAGAAAGATTGTAGTAGATTATGAGTCTGGTAAAGGATTTAAAAAGATCTCAAAAGAATTTGAAATCAGCCATTCCACTGCCTGGAAAATGGGCTGCAAGTGGAGGACATTCAAAACAACTGCCAACATGCACAGGTCTGGCTGACCAAGCAAGTTTACCCAAGAGCAGACCACAAGATGCTAAATGAAGTCTCCACAAACCACAACATGTCGTCACGGGACTGTATTGGAAAATTTTACTTAGACCTTTAACAAGAGGATAACAGTGCACTTAGACCTTTGACATGAGGTGTTGGTCAGGATAACAGTGATGATTTAATAAAGAATCTACTGATTAGGGAAAATAAGCACAAAGACAGGTAACCAAGTAATGGCTGACTCAGTGCCTGGCTCAAGTCACATGAGAGTGTTGTGATACCACAGACCTTAGTACAGTATAAGAGAGGGGCTGTGAAAGGAAAGAAGCACACCTCTCATATGCATACTCTGTTGTGGGTCTGACGGGTGTCTCTTTGCAAAGATAAATAAATTATTGCTTGCTGTTATGAGATGTGTATCTTTGTTGTTAAATTTTAGGTTTTGTACAATTTCCACCACAATTCTATGGTGATCCAGATGGGACCTCAGGGTTGGACAGCTGGAGAACTCTTGCTGGTGTAGTGGACGACTCCTCGAAGGCTTTACTTCGTCCAGTGCGCTCTAAAATTGGCCCTGGACACTGCGAAGGTTGAGGACTCTATGCTGTCCAACACAGAGGTCGAAGTAAATAGTAAGTAGTAAAAGAAAAGCCTTCTACCTACAGTCTGGTTAAGGTATGAGGTGGTTCTTAGACCTGGGGACCACCACCAGTATGTCTGGGACTGCTGGGGAAGGAGAGTGTTAATTGAACAGCTCCTGTTTTTGTAGGGTTTTAGGAAAAATTCTGCCTTTGAACTGACGAGTTCATCATAGTTCACAGTGAGTAAAGTCCACTGGGGAACCCCACCAGTGGGAAAAGCAAGTCATAGACTGTCCAGAGGTTAGTTTTAATTAATAAATTTAAGAGTTAACAATTTAAGAGATGGGCATTTGTAACAGCAAGCATTAAAAAATGATTAAAAAAAGAGAAAAAGGAGAAAAAAGAAAAAGCCTTTGCCAGAGGAATGACAAAAAAATAATTGAGTGGGAAAAACAGAGTTTACTAGAATGGGTGACTTACCCAAATGTTAAATTTATGTAAACTAATTATGGTCCAGAATCATTAGCACGGTTCGTGTTTTGGGTGGAGAAGTGTGGCATTCCAGAAAAGAAAAGTTTTAGTGAAAGACAACTGGAAGTATTAAAATAAAAATTGGGACAAAAAGAGATTTAGCACTAAATCCATCACCTGACTATACAACGGCAAAGTCTCAACATGTACCATTAGGACCTTTGACACATGGCCATCTGTTGTAAACTTGATTTGTAAAACTGAATTAGCACACCTTTTTTTTTTTTTTTACAAAATACAAACAAAGAGGGCTACCAGGACCCCAGAGGATGTAATGCAAAGAGCTGTCCATGAAGTTTCATCAATTTGTAAATTTCACTCATGTTTACTGTTTACAAATGAGCAGAAATATACATGTTATAAATAATAATACTAAGCTACAGATGAAAGCATTTTGTTATTATAAAATATATTTGTTAATATATACACACACACACAATACCCACTCAAGCCAGAGGCAATTACAGGAATCACTCGGGTTTTACACTCACTATTGAAGGCAGAAGTGATAGTACCATGCGAGAACTCTCCAGTTACAACACCAAAAGTTTCAGTTAAAAAAATAATTCCTGGGAATGTGTTCGTATTGTAGAATGTTCATTCATGATTATGCAATCCTCGAGGCTCCCTTGAGTGCTATTGCTCGTGGGAAAGGCCTACAGCACACTTAGCTGGACTCCAGAGGCCAAATTGACACTTAAGAAAACTTAAAAGTGCTCTACACTCTACTCTTACATTGGGCATTCCAGATCCAAACAGGCCATTCACACAAACTGTGGATGAAAAAACAGGCGTGTATGACATCAGTACTACTCCAAGATCATGGGGTCAACTTAGACCAGTGGCATATTTCTCTGTTAAGCTAGATCCTGTTGCAGCAGGATTACCGATGTGCCTTAGAGCTGTAGCAGCAGCAAAGAAGGCAATCAACGCATCACGAGATATTGTGGGTTACAGTCAATTAACTCTTCTAGTTCCACTGTCCACATGAACAGTTTCACAGTTCATTCTCCAAATGCGATTTTCAACAATCAGCCACAGGCCATGAAGCAGCCAAACTCCTTCTACAACTTCACCAAGGCTCGCAGTCAGCAGCAGATTATGCCATCCAGTTCAGAACCCTGGCGGCAGAAAGTGGCTGGGGTACCGAGGCCCTCATCACCACATTCGACAATGGCTTAACCGACACCATTAAGGATCTCTTGGCCTACTGGGAGCAGATGACTTGGAGACTTTAATAGCCTGGATAATTCGTCTTGACAATCTACTCCATGAGTGTGACTGAGACAAAACCAAAGAGAGGTGGAAGCCTACAGGAGCCACAGGGGGTGCCAGCTTCATCGCCCAATCCCTCTCCAAGGACCCTGAACCTATGCAGTTGGGTGGAACTTGCCTATCCAAGACTGAGCGAAGCGGATGCATGAGGGAGCGCTGCTGTTTGTACTGTGGCAAGCCTGGTCATTTCCGTGATTCCTGTCCCGAGCTGAAAGGAAAAGTCAGACCCCGTTCAGCTGCAGGAGGGCTGTGACAGGGGTAACCGCATCTCCTGGCTTCTCATCTTTGGGTTTTTTTTTTGTCTGTCACCATTTCCAATGGCCATCAACATCACCCTCTTCATGCCTTTTTTGGACTCTGGTGCTGCATGAAACTTTATGGATCTGTCCCTTGCCAAGACCCTCTCGTTGCCCACTGCCTCTCTTGATGTTCCCCTGTGTGTGACTGCCCTTGATGGAAGACCTTTGGGGAGTGGTCAAGTTTCCAAAACCACGGTCCCACTCCATTTGAGAATCGAAAACCACATAGAGGAAATCTTTTTTCAATTGATTGTTTCTCCCGAGTTCCCTGTATTCTTGGGCTTCCCCTGGTTGACAAAGGATAATCCCCATCTGGACTGGAGCTCTGGATATGTCCTCTCTTGGGGGCCCACCTGTCATGCCACTCGCCTCTACCTGAGTACTCTACCTCAGTCTTTCAAGTCTCTCGAGCCTCCTGACTTATCCCAAGTTCCCCCTGAGTATTTGGACTTCAACGAAGTCTTTAGTAAGCAACGGGCCATGGGGTTGCCTCCTCATCGGCCTTATGATTGTGCCATTGACCTGCAACCTGGTTCCATGCCCCCCAGAGGTAGAATCTTCTCCCTGTCCTCGCCTGAACGTGAATCCATGGACACTTACATTAAAGAAGCCTTGGCCTCTGGATTCATTCGTCCATCATATTCTCCTGCAGGGGCTGGATGTTTTTTTGTTGGGAAGAAGGATGGGGGGTTGCGTCCTTGCATAGATTACCCGGGGCTAAATAAAATAACTATTAGGAACCGGTACCCCTTACCTTTTAATGACTCCTGCCTTTGAGCTTCTGCAGGGGTCCGCTGTGTTTTCCAAGTTGGATCTGCGGAATGCCTACCATCTCGTCAGAATCAGGGAGGGTGATGAGTGGAAGACCACATTCAACACTCCAACCGATCACTATGAGTACCACGTCATGCCTTTTGGGTTGACCAACACCCCTGCTGTATTCCAGGCCCTCATAAATGACGTTCTGCGGGACATGTTCAACAGGTTCATGTTTGTCTATTTGGACGATATTCTTATATTTTCTAAATCCCTGAAAGAACATATTCAGCATGTTAGACAAGTTTTACTCTGACTCCTCAGAAATAACCTGTGTGTCAAGCCAGAGAAGTGTGCCTTCCATGTGTCTGAAGTCTCTTTCCTAGGCTTCATCATCAAGCCAGGAAATGTCCAGATGGACCTTGTCAAGACGAAGGCGATCCATGACTGGTCTACACCAACTTCCAACCTAAGGAGACACAGAGATTCCTGGGGTTTGCTCATTTTTACAGGAGGTTCATCCATAACTTCAGCACTGTGGCAACTCCTATCTCCACGTTGACTCGCAAGTCCGCCTCCCCATTCTCCTGGACTCCTAAGGCAGAGGGAGCCATCAAACGACTCAAGGTGCTATTCACATCTGCACCTATACTGACTCTTCCTGATCCATCATGGCAATTTCTAGTGGAAGTTGATGCCTCAGAGTTGGGGCAAGCCTGTTGCAGAGGTCTGCAGATTAGAAACTGCACCCCTGTGCCTCCTTCTCTCGGAAATTAACTCCAGCGGAGAGGTACAGCATTGGAGACCGTGAGTTGCTAGCTGTCAAGTTAGCTCTTGAGGAGTGGCGGCACTGGCTTGAGGGAGCTCAACTGCCTTTTGTCGTGTGGACCGATCATAAGAACTTAGAATATATTCAGCAACCCAGATGTCTCAACCCACACCAGGCTCAGTGGGCATTGTTCTTTGATCGTTTTGACTTCTGTCTTTCCTATCGCCAGGTTCCAAGAATACTAAGCCCGATGCCCTGTCCCGCCAATTTCAGTCCGAGGTCCAAGAGGGGACCTCTGAGCGTGTCCATCCACGCTCGAAGATTGTGGCTCCAGTGCTGTGGGGAATAGTAGCTGAGGTCCAGCGAGCACAACTGAAGGAGACCTTCAAATAGACTCTATGTTCCCAGAGTTGTCTGGTCTCAAGTCCTCCAGTGGGCACACTCCTCTCAGCTGGTGGCTCATCCAGGGTCAACCAGGACTCTGGATTTCCTCCAACAGCAGTTTTGGTGGCCAGGCATGGCCAAAGATGTCAAGACAAGAAGTGTGTCCGCAATAAAAACCCCTCCTTGCACCCTCAGGGTCTGCTTCACCCCCTGCCTATTCCACAAAGGCCCTACACAAAGGTAACACTACGATTCTGGTGGTGGTTGATTGTTTTTCTAAGGCTGCTCGTTTTATTGCCTTACCTAAGTTGCCGTCTGCCACTATGACTGCTAGAATGATCTGTGATCATGTCTTTAGGATCTTTTGCCTTCCATAGAATGTTGTCAAATCGGGGTCCTCAGTTTGTCTCCAGTTTTTGGCGAGCCTTTTGCCATCTTATAGGGGCTACCGTGAGCCTGTCATCAGGATTCCACCCTGAGTCCAATGGACAGACAGAGAGGGTGAACCAGGACCTGGAATCTGTGTTGAGGTGCCTGGCTTCTGACAATCCCAAGACGTGGAGTTCTCAGCTTCCATGGGTGGAGTATGCCCACAACACCTTGAAGACCTCCTCCACGGGTATGTCATCATTTAAGTGTTTATTTGGATTTTCACTGCTTCTGTTTCCTGAACAGGAGGAGGACATCAGGTGCCTTCGGTCCAGAAGTTTGTGCGGCGCTGCAGATGGACCTGGAAGAAGGTACAGGTGGCACTCCTCCAAGCATCCCGCAATTACCAAGCTCTGGCAAATCAGATTTGCAGATCCGCCTGCCCCCTACGGCCTGGGATGAGAGTTTGACTGTGTGCCCAGAATCAACCCCTGAAGGTGGAGAGTTGTAAGCTGGCTTCTAATTTCATTGGGCCATTCAAGGTGGCCAAGAGGGTGAATCCGGTGGCGTACAGACTCCAGCTGCCACCTTCTTTAAGGATTAATTCCACCTTTCCTGTCTCCCAGTTGTGCCCTGTAGTCACTTCTCCACTGGCTCCCGCACCAGTTCCCCCCCTCCCCCCCGGATCGTCGACGGTGAACCAGTGTTTCGGGTCCACCGTATTCTGGACTCCCAAAGAGCCAGGAGAAAAATTCAGTACCATGTGGACTGGGAGGGTTATGGTCCGGAGGAACGAACTTGGGTCCCTGCAAAGGACATTCTTGACCATACCCTCATCTAAGACTTCCACATGCCCACCCTGACTGTCCAAGGAATGCCAGGAGGCGTTCATAGAGAAGGGGGTCCTGTCAGAGCTTTGGGCATTGTCACTTTTCTCCACCACTAGATGTCGCCATTTCTCATGTTACCTCTGTATTGTGTCTTCCCATCCACCCCCACCCCAATTCGGTATCATTGTTAGGTCTGGGTATTTAAGTCCTGTGCCTTTGTTCTGTTTTTGCTGCATTCTCCAGTCACTAAGGGTGAACTTCCCCGAGGTGGATAAACTTGTATAGTTTTGTGTTTTTTGGTTTGGTGTCTTATGTCTTTTAGTATTTTTTCCTTTCCAGTTATTTTCCCCTATTTTTTCCCTGTGGAAATTCTGCCTTGTACCCTGGATTTTTCTCTGTTGTGCCTGGTTTTGGTCTTTCCTTTTATTAAGGAGTTCAGAAGAACCTTTCTTTGTAAAGGTCACTCGGTAACTGTTTTTGTTTTTTGTTCCCTTTGTATTTTTCTATGGGAATATTCTCTGAAGAGGCCTGTATTTTTGTATGGGGATATTTTCTGAGGAAGCCAAGCATGTTGCCTTTTTTCTACAACTCTATTAAATGCCTGAACTGACTCTACACCTTGCCTTTGTGTCTGTTGAAAGAGAGAACAGTACTCAGAAAAACAAATTGGCTGAATGCTGTGGAGAAATGGGGTTGTCATGGGTAAAAGTGCTCCATATTGTGTTAATGAGAACCAGTATTAGGGGAAGAGCAAATTTGAGTCCATTTGAGATACTGTTTGGCAGACCTCAGGACTCAGGTATAGGGCCCCCGGGAGATCCAAGGAAGCTCACCAGTGAATATGAAGATGAAATGTTGATGTACTCTGCAAACCTGTCGTCTACTTAATCTATAATTCACAAGCAGGTGAAGCTCGCCTTACCGGAACCAAATCAAACTGAGCTCCTTGATCTCAAAACCGGAGAGTGGGCAGTGGTGAAGGACTTCAGGTGGAAAAGCTGGAAAGCTAAACAGTGGCAAGGACCCTTCCAGATCGTACTCACAACGTAAACTGTAGTCAAGGTTGGGGAAAGGGATACCTGGATATACACCTGTCATTGTAAATGGGTTCCATAACCAGAGACGACAAAATATATATATTAGAGTAAATTTTTTTTATTTTATTTTCCTGCACTTTAAAAGTTTGATCGTTTGAGGTACCTCCAGGTTCCGTCCTTGGACCAATAACTATTGTCATGGACAGCGTCAGCTTGGTCTGCTGATTGTAGCCAACAAAGTCTCAGACAATCTGCAACTGTCCGTGACTGTCTGCAACCATGTGTTAGGGATAGTTAGCTATATGATCGCCAACTACAAAGAAGGCAGTTAAAAATGGTTGCCAATCATGCCGATCATCACAGAATATCACTGTTAGTCGCCAACTCAAAAAAATCTTGGCAGCTGCCAAAGAATTGCCCAAATGAGATCAAGCCTTCACATGGAGACAGAGTCTAATTAGTTCAAATAATTGTTTAAATGGCCGATACAGACACAATAGACACATTTCATTTATTCATTCATTTGCTGAACCACTTATTCATACAGGGAGGCTGGAGCCTATCTCAGCCGTCTTTGGGTGAAGGTGGGGTACACCCTGAATAGCTCACCAATCCATCGCAAGGCCAATACACACACACACAACCATTTACACTCACACACACCTAACAGCAATTTGGAACAGCCAGTTGGCCTGATGTGCATGTCTTTGGACTATGAGAGAAAACAGGAGTACCCAGAGGAAACCAATGCAAGCAAAGGGAAAACATGCAAACTCCACACAGAAACACCCCAGCTAAGCCTGGGACTCAAATCCAGGACCTTCCTGCTGCGAGGTAGATGTCCTAACCACTATATCACAGTTCCACCAGACAGACATATTTCAGTTCAGGAAAACCCACAATACAGCAGAAATGTGGCTTTTCTTCATATGTATGACACATTGTTGTTTTGTGCATTTTTCTCTATGAATCTACTTTTCTGATGTCAGACTTAATTACCAAGACCTTTTCTAACCTCTAGGACTATCAATTAGACTGTAATTTTCATTCATTCATTTTACCATATCATTGAACCGCGTAATCCTAATTAGGGTTGCTGGGAGGCTGGCGCCCATCTCAGGCGACTCTGGGCGAGGGCGGGGTATAATTTAGACAGCTTGCCAGGCCATCGCAGGGCTGAAACATGCTGATGGCAATCCAATGGCCTAATCTTTTTGAACAACAGCTGTGGTTCTTTTACATGCCTCTCACCACAGACAGTGAGAGACATGGCTGGCCTTTGATAACCCAATTAGCTGCACTGGGAGACTGTCATTTTCTACTGTGCTACTTGCAAAGGAAATGGAAGTAGCAATTGAGGTAAGAGAATCCTGTACCATTGCTAAACCAAGATCAAAGAGGTACACTGATCTGTCCATCACCCTATTTTCTGCAAATCTGACTATTTGTAATTTGTAATTCTAGTTCCTGCATAAAGCAGAATTTTGAGCAGTCTGCATCACTGAAACGTTGGACTTCAGGAAAACCAGGGAGGATCACACTCCAGTCAAATTCAATGGTTCACCTCTGGAAATTCTCAGCAGCTTTAGATATTAGACTCCTTCTCATCAGCCCTTACACATCTGCAACATCCTTAAAAAGGCACAGCAATGTCTGGCCATTCTTAGGAGACCTAAGACACCACCATGGTGCACACTAGAGAGTGTGCTGACAGGCTACATCTGACAGTCAGGGTACTGTGATAATTTAAACACATACAACCTAAAACTGCCTCAGAATCATTATCACAGCACTCCTACAGTTCTACCACGTTTATTTACCCATACAAAGATCAAGAGACCGGTCTATAATTATGACCCCCTCTCACCCAGCTCATGCCTTGTTCCCCCTAAACACCTTCATAGTATTACAAAACAGCGTTTCTGACTGCAGAACTGACAACCAATTCACTTTTTCTCCCCTTACTATATACTGTAAAAAAAAATACAAGATCAATTTCTGAAATACCAGCATACTGCTTTTTACCTCTGTATGCAAGTCATTTTTCAGGACGAGGCTAGCAGTTACTGCCGCCTGTGAACATGTTTGCATGCACATATGACAGAGGTCATACACACAGCGGCTGCTGCAACAAGGTTTTTAATTATTAAAGTGATGTTTTAACTATTAAACAAATAAAATGTTTCTGGTTCAACGCAGTAGGATGTTTGTGAAGATGTCCCTGAAGCGCAAGAAACACCCCACACGTGAGTAAATTGTGTTTTGTTCTATTCATCTAAGTTTATAAATTTAGTCAGTACATAGGTCTAGAATGTAACTGCATATTGTGTAAGGATTTGTTTTCTGTTATGAATAAAGTAATTTAATATAGTCTTTTTATATGGCCAGAAAGCCTTAGCTGGGAAACTAGTTGTATGGGGCCCAGATTTGGCTTTACCTTTTGCAACAGTACTAAGTCTAGGCCTAGGCCCGGGACCTAGGCGGGCTAGACCAAGCTCTGTAAAATAGAATGCACACTCAGCAGCATGCACCCCTGTTTTTCAGATTTTTCTTTCATGAAGACCCTACTATTAAAAATTTGCTTCTCATTTTATTTTTTTTACCTGTATTAAGATTATTAACCCTTTTACTTGCAATTTTGTATACTTACATGTATTTATAGATACTCTCTTACAAAAATGTATACTTTTTATAAAATATTTATCTCACATTTGACAAATTTCTCTCTCACAAACTTTTTTTTTTTTTTTTTTACAATTTCTCTCCCACAAATTCCCAATTTTTTTTGCCGCTGCTGCACATACCTAGCATTTTTTAGGAGAGTGCCCCCGGGGGCATAAGTAGCAAAAATTACTGTAGCCTAGCTGTTACAGTTGAAATCTGATACATAATTTATCTTGTGGCCAAACATTTAAAATATAACACAAATATTCAGCCAAAACAGGTCTGATGCCTAGTCTTTTAAGTATTAAAATAAGATATTATATTATGACATGTGGATTGCATTGTTTCAAATCTCTAGTTAATGAGCATTCAGCTGCCAGAGTGTTTCTCACTACCAAGATCTAACCAGAAAATAAATTATTTTGTAATAATAAATGAATAATATTAAAAATATAAATAATTACTTGATAAAAAATAGTATATGTTAAAATAACATTTTTAATCTGTACATTAATTCTGTACAAATAACTTTGCTATCTAAACCAATAATAAATAATTGAAATACCCATAGTTTCCAGTAATCATTCAGTGATATTGCTAAACATGAGTTAATTGAGTCATTAAGCTTAAATAATTATTAATTAATGTTTTTTATCATGTTGAGAAAATACTAGCCTTACTTACAAGGAAAGGACTTATCTGTATATTATCAGTATCTCTACTAAAGATAAGAGCTATGCAAGTACTAAATTAGATTAGATAACAGTTCGTTTTCAATCGTCCTCCAGATACAAAATTATCATTATCAAGGCTTTACATGCTAGATGGTTATGTCAGGGAATAAAAAAGTCAAGACCTGAAGTTGTAAATGTGTGAAATTATATTTTTTCCAATACTCAGGCAGGAGCACAAAATTGCAACTGCTTCGCTAAAACAAACAGTGTAGATACTGCTCTTTGCACCGGTAGGTTTTCCGTTCATAACCCAAGGTAAAAGGCAGTATCTTGTAACTAGGACATCTGGAGCATGTGTCCGATTGTGCATAAAAATAACTTTCCTGGCACTATACGTTGACATAAAAATTGGTTGAATTGAAATACAGAGGAAATGTGGACATGAGCAAAACTTTAGGGCTCATTTTCTCAGTTTGGACATTTCGCAGATACTGCCTTTTACCTTGTCGGAACTCAGAGCCCTCTCTGAGTGGACATACGCCAGGTGGAAGTACGGTCCCTCTTTTCACTTGGTTGTTTCTCAATTTATACACTATAATTCAGTAATTACTTAGAAATACTTAAACAAGTTAAAATCTCAACACAGCAGATGAGGAAAAGCAAAGATACCTTTATTCCAAGTTGCAATTAATTCACAAACAATTCTGAGAGAGCAGCTGGTCTCTAAGGTCT
>JBCNYH010213773.1:0-17299 GCA_039654325.1 Tandanus tandanus | reverse complement strand
CAAATCCAGACCTCCATGGGTTAATAAATTTGATTTCCATTGATAATTTTTGTGTGATTTTGTTGTCAGCACATTCATCTATGTTTAGAACAAAGTATTTAATAAGAATATTTCATTCATTCAGATCTAGGATGTGTTATTTTATTGTTCCCTATATTTTTTTGAGCAGTGTACACACACTATATATTAAACACACATATATCACCGCAGGTGTCCACCACCTGGTTCGGGGGTTGCCCCCATGACAGGCACCGATGCCACAGCTCCGGGCTGCCGCCTCAATAATGGAGACACGGAACATGGCCTATTCGTACTCTATGTCCCCGGCCTCCAATGGGATGTGGTTGTAGCTCTGCCGGAGGTGGGAGTTGAAGGCCCTTCTGACAGGAGACTCCGCCAAACATTCCCAGGAGACCCTAATTACATGCTTGGGTTTCCCAGGTCTGGAGGGCAGCCTCCCCCACCAGGTGGGGATCGGTTGACAGCTCAGCTCCTCTCTATACCCGAGTGTCCAGAACATGCGGCTGCAAGTCCGGTGACATGACTACAAAGTCGATCATTGAACTGCGGCCTTGGATGTCCTGGTGCTAAGTGCACTTATGTACACCCTTATGTTCGCACATGGTGTTCATGATGGACAAACCGTGAGGAGCACAAAAGTCCAACAGCGAAACACCATTCGGGTTCAGATTGGAGAGGCCGTACCTACCAATCACACCCTTCCAGGTCAAACTGTCATTGCCCACATGGGCGTTGAAGTCTCCCAGGATGACGAGAGAGAGTCCCCTGGGGGAGCGCTCTCTAGCACACCCCCTAGGGACTCCAAAAAGGGTGGGTATTCTGAACTGCTATTTGGTGCATAAGCACAAACGACAGTCAGGACCCATCCCCCCACCTGTAGGCAGAGGGAGGCTACCCTTTCGTCAACCGGAGAGAACCCCAACATGTGGGCACTGAGACGGGGGCAACAAGGATGCCCACACAGGCTTGCCGCCTCTCCCCATGAGCAACTCCAGAATAAAACAAGTTCCAGCCCCTCTCCAAAAGGGTGGTTCCAGAGCCCAAGCTATGTGTTGAGGTGAGCCCAACTGTATCTAATCAGTATCTCTCAACCTCACGCACCAGCTCAGGCTCCTTCCCCGCCAGAGAGGTGACATTCCATGTCCCAAAAGCCAGAGTCAGTAGCCGAGGATCGGCCCAGAAGAACACATGCCTTCGGCTGCCACCCGGCTCACATTGCACCCAACCCCTATTGCCCCTCCCACAGGTGGTGGGCCTATGGGAGGGCTGGGCTGGGCCCGGCCGAGCTCCATGGGCAGAAGCCCAACCACCAGGCGCTCGTCTTCGAGCCCCTCCCCCAGGCCTGGCTCCAGGGGGGGACCCCAGTAACCCGCATCCGGGCAAGGGAAACTGTCCTTAAAATTATTTTCATAAAGGTCTTCTGAACTGCGCTTAGTCTGGACCTTCACCTAGGACCTGTTTGCCTAGGGTGACCCTACCAGGGGCATAATGCCCCCGACAACATAGCTCCCAGGACCATTAGGACACGGAAACCCCTCTACCACGATAAGGTGGCGATTCAAGGAGGGGCATATATATATACCCCTGGGTGATTCAGGGTCAGTGATATTATTTAACACAGAACTAAAAGGTAATCTGAGGTAAATTACTGTAATATATAGTAAACAACAAAACTGAAGAAAAATGTCTTTTAATAAGATTAAAACCAGCTCTGTTTTACTTGTAACTGATATTACACAAAATCCCCTGGAGGAAAAAGGAGAAAACTAGACGTCGAATAAAAGAAAACAATGAAACCATCAACGCAAGATTCTCTGAAAATCTTCAACCTGGAAGTTTTCTTTAAAAAGGTCTATTTTCAGAGAATAAAACACCGTTATCGGGTTTACAAAAAGAACAAACACAGAAAAAACCCTGCAGATTTAAAATACCTTAAGATCCAGTGTGTTAAACCGACTCACCTCAGAATTTATACCCGTTTATCCTTCCCAGATGAGATCATCATCCACCTCCTCAACTGGAAACAACTTCAGCTCTTCTTCTCCTTTATCGTGCAGTGAGTTGTTTTACCGCCACCTACTGGACTGGATGAGGAACAACACCGTTACAGATCCACTAAATGAACTGAACTGGGTGAAGATAAAACCAGGGGTAGATCCAGGTTTATGAAATAGGGGAGTTGGGGACAAATGAAACCCTCAGCACCAATGTAAACCTTTAGATCTTCTACATGTAGCTAAAGCGCATGTAACTGGCCACTGAACTGCAGAGTCTTTGTTATTGATCATTTATGTTATTGAGCTGAAAGTGTTCACCCAGGAATATGTATAAATAAAACTTAATTGCAGCTACGCTAGCAGGGACTGATGAGAACATGGCAGGTTGTGCTACCCAATTCCTGTAACAGCAATGTCATCAGAGGAGGATTGTTCCTGACAAAGTTCTGCACCATTGGTAGATCTGAGCAACGTATTTGATGCTAAGTGTATAGTCTAAATTGGAACCGTCACCTGTTGCAAATGTTGTTTGTGAGACTTTTTTAGAGAGAGGAAACGTGTAACATGCATGTACAAGTGGAGCACTCTCAATTGCCTTATTCTGTAGAAAATTTACAATTTGTTAATTATCTTTTTTTTTTTTTTTTAAACTACATTTTGTGTTTATATATTTTATAAATTTTTACGATGTTTACACTGTGTATTGAAGAGGATTCTTCAATAAAGGACACCCATATGTATTCTCTCTGTTCATGTTTAATGGCAAAGGTAGCTACAGGGCACATGCCAACTTTAGTCGGTCCATTGCTACAAACACTTGAAGGTTGGTACTAGAAAACACTTTGCCTTGTACAGCTGTCTTAAACTTAGACTTTTGATATTATATTGAAATATGAGAAACACATATCTTTTTAAAGCTGTTGAACAGAATAAAGTGCAATACGGGTTTATCTTTCATCCTTGTTTATTCCATATATTAGAACATGACTCGAGAAACACAATCAACATCATATCTCACGCAACCATATTAATACTGCATTGATTCGATCTGGTACAGATTATGGTTGTAATTTTATTTCATGTATATAACTAAAATATAATCTGGGGAGATCTTGGCAATTATTTTGGGTTTTTTGTGGTTCGAGTAGGTCAAACCTACCTAAGCATCAGTATCCAAAACTGTAAATCTATATGCAGGACTGAGTAAAGAGGCAGTGTCTTAGTTGTTTGTGTGCAGTGCTGTTCCACACAGAAACTAATGATTACCTAATGATTTTGGCATGCAAGATTTCAAGGTTGTCCTTTTTGAATAGATGCTCAGTAAATATTCCGCCCTTGATGACCTAGAAATTTAATGATGCGGAAAGAAAGAAATTTGCTTTATGAATATTTTAGTGTCTGACTCTGATTTTCAATTTGTCCAGAAGCCTGAGCTTTAGGTGTTGGCACCCCATGTGCTTTGTTATTAGCCTGACACCACACACAATCTTGAATGGATATGCACTGAATTTGGGGTTCCACCAAACTGTTAACACTACTCTGAACACCTACACTGTGTATTTGTTGTGCTAAGTTAGATAAAGAAACCTCGGTAACATTCCCCTCCTTGTCCATGCTGCAGAAGGGACTTGACCCAAACCATGGTTAAGCCAGGACCACAGCATATAATATGGGGCACTTGCATACCATGTCACTTATGGAGGATCAAATCTGCTGTGTCTCAGACTTACGTACCTGTGTAAGAATCTATGGTCTTGAAATTGGAACAGAGAGTACACTATCAGGGACACAGTAAGCCTTAAGCCAGACCTGGTGGTTGCTTTGATATTGGTGGCCAAAAGAACTTGGGTCATTCCAGGCCAAATCAACCAGGAGTCCCCAGGTCACTATCTCATCTCATCCCATCTTCATTGCTTGGTTATAAAGCTCCAAAAACGGTCTGAAAGCCAATTTTTCGATGATGTGTAATAACTTCAGAGCCCTGCTGTAGGATAACAACTCAAGACTGAGTGCTGAAATCTTTATTATCAATCCTGATTCATTTGAACATCTCCACAGAGTGAAAAACATTACATCCATAAAACTTTAGTAACAATGAGTCATCAAAATAATATCGTTTTTTTCAAAAATGAGCAATTTTCACACTACTAAAACCACATGTTGACAGTTGATGACAGCTGCAAGAACAAAAAAATATCTGTAGCAAGTTTCATGTCTTGTAATAGACTGGTTCTATTTTTTAAATTATCATGAATACCAGTCAATCTCCAGGCAAATCAAATAAATATATACGAGTTAAAAACATATAAAGATCTCTGCAGGACACACACACACACAAAAAAAAGGTTAGACAACTTGTGAACTTCACTGACACACTGGTAAATTATCAAATTTTGGTTATGCAAATGATGAGTATTATTATCAATACAAGGAAAATCCACCAAACCAAAAAATAAATTTGACATTTAGTTTCTTCCAATGCCTAAAGATACTATGACAGCATGGTACAATGCTTCAAAATGGTCACAGTATGAATCGATATTTTTAATACAACCAGTTCCTATGATACAGCCATTAGACACAGCCACAAGTACCACAGCATGTGCTGATGTGATCAGGGAAACGGCCCTAAACTATTATGCAGGTGATGAGCAAATATCTCATCCAGCAAATTTCTAATCATTCAAAAAAGTTTTTCATCTGTGAACAAAATTATTTCTGGATTTTCCAGAAGAATCTCAGACATGTGGGAAGGTATGGAGTGTGAAAACATCACACTGTCATGATCACTTATATCACCTTCAATTATTAAAAGGGCTCTCAAAGGTTTTGACCTCTTAAAGTGGAGGAAAAATTCCATGGACCGCCCTCATAATCATGGCTCTCATAATCGGGAGCAACCATGGCCTAACGCTTAGAGAAGCAGGTTTGGGACCAAAAGTTGCTGGTTCAATTCTCAAACTGGCAGGGAAAATGTGGTGGCACTTCACCTTCCCCTGACTTTGGATAGGTTAAATTCAGATCCTTATTTCCGTTGGATTAACATAGTATATCAAAGTGAAAAATCAAAATTGAATAAACCACATGCCCAATTCCTTTTAAAACTGCCTTTTTAAAACTGCCAGTTGTACTCCTAGATGCTGTATGAATTATATTAGAAACTTTACAGCTTAAATACTTCCGCCCTGTTTCATGGAAATTAACTTAAATTATATTTGAGTACGGGGACATTTTTATCTCAGAGCATTTCTGATTTTCAATTAATACTTAAACTGCACTGTAATCCTCTCTTTCAACTGATCATCGCCACTGTGCCATCTGTACAAATGGCCACACATTTTTTCCTGCTGTCAGAAAAGAACCAGAAAGTCTTAAAGCCAGTCCCAGATTTTGTAACGGAATGATGGACCAGTGTCTAGGTTTAGATAGGTAGATAGTGCTTAAGTAAAAGTCAAAATAATTAACTGGAGTTAGAGAAGCTGAGGAGAATTAACTGTATTAAAATTAACCTAGAAAAGGAAAGAAAACTTTATAAATAAAGTGCATTTCCTGCAGAAAATGCATGTGAATGCTGATTAGCTGAATGGATCACTGAAGCAACCATGAAAATAAACAGCACAGACATCAGAGATCAGCTGATCACGATCACCTGTTTGTGTCCAACTGCACTCACAGGTCTCTACAGAGTCAGATTTTGTTCTGCGCACCTCTTGAACTCCTCATATTATTTAAAACACCGTAAGCCCTATCGATAAAATAAGGCGACTGCAAGCACCAAGAGACTTTATGGTCATTCCATGTCAAATCACCTAGCTTTCAGAAAACTTCCCAGGTGACCATCTCAGAATTCAACGAAACTTTAACCAGACATAAAACATGTTTCAACATGAACACATGCACAATTTCATGATCCTAGTTCAAAAACCTTCTGAGATATGTACATTTAAAGATTGCAGGCTAGTACCCTTTTGTCGGCCCGCGACTTGCAATTTATCATTTTGGGCATTTTTGAAAGCTTGTAACTCCCCTAATAATTACTGTATAGGGGAGTTAACTTTGCATACTAACAGAACAGAATCAAAATTAAATTAAAATTGCAATTTTGAAAATAAGTACAATTTTTAGCAAAGTATTTAAAAAATTTTTACACAGAAAATATATTCACCACCCCCCAAAAGTATTTTTATAGCAAATTTAAGCATATTTCCAAGTAAAACAAACAGTTTTTTTGAATGACAGACAAACTGCTGTCATTCAAAAACTACAAGATATCAAAAAGTTTAATGGAATCTTAATAGCTTAACTTCTTGGGACTAAGTTTAAATTAATTCGCTAGCACAAAGTATGCTGAGGGAGTTAAACAGTAGTGGTAGACACCCATTATAAACTGAAAAATCGACTGAAAAACCTGGTCAAACTTAAACAACAATTGAGAAAAAAAGTAAAAGATAGCAAAAAGAGGTTCACAGCGATTGAGAGCCAAGAATTTGGTGAACGCAGTGATATTTTATTTCGCTGTACTGTAAAAAATATTCAAAGGGTCACTCTGTAAAAATGACCCTTTTAATGATTTTAAACAACTTTTTTTTTTGCACTGACTCTTATGGGGGCATTCAGGGTGCAGCTGTCAGTCAGAGGCCTGCCATTTAACTTCTACAAATGCTGTTGACTCAATATGGTCAAAACCAGCACAAATTTCCCTCTGTTTTGATGTAAAATTTATTCAAGAAGATTAAAAATTATGGGAGTAGGAGCGAGTTAAAAAAAACTTTTCCAAGATAATCATCTCTTCTCTCCCACTCTGCTGATGACATCACCCAATCTAGCCCAGAATATTCCATACAATAAACACCCATTAAAATTGCACAAATCGACTGAAAAAACATGTCAAACTTGAACAATGATTGAGAGACAACCCTAAAAGGTAGCAAAAAGTCGAAATAACGACTTCAGTGGCTTTGTTTTTAAAATTCAATTAAATTTCTATGTGAAAGTATGGCATCTTGACGAGGCCTCAAAGTTAGGCGAGTTTTATGATTGTTCGTCGACCTCTCCCCATTCATTTCAATGGAATTGTGGCGTGGTTATTGGCTAATGGTGTCGCCATGGTAAGATGAAATGCCAATAAAAGTAACAGCGCACTACGTGGCGCCAAGACACACGTTTTGATATATACATTACGTGGGTGCACTTTGCCATTCAGGCCGCATTAAGTGGGGTGGAATATTAAAAATTATAATAATAATAAAGAGAACCAATTTGAGGTGAATAGTAATATCAGCTGCACATAATAATAATATGAAATAAAGATTACTACAACGATCAGACTAATAAGAAAAATTTACAACTTCATAGCCAGCATCATTAAATAAAACACAGCCATTTACAACCATTCGTGAATCAAACGAATCAACACCATTCAATATTTAACGTTCAACTTTTTGCTGTGTGTTCGAACTTAAGTTCAATATGTGTCCTTGTCATAGTCAATACTATCTGCCTAAACAGTGCTGCAGACACAGAACACCCCATTAAGGCAGTGCCTTTTTATTGAGAGCAGTAGCCTCTTTCAGCAAGATAAGGCACCCTGCCCTATTTCAAAAACTCTTCAGGAATGGTTTAAAAAAAACTGGCCTACAATTCCCCATTTGTAAGATATGATGGTCAAACAAGACCCAACCAAAAAATTAGGAAGAGATACCACCACACATCCTCAGGGATTTTGTGGGGTCCCCATCCTTGTTGGGTTCTGTTGACACAAGTGGGACCACAATGATGTTATGACTGATTGCTGTATGTATTTACCCTATTTCAAGTAAATTTGAGATATTTTTCCAAAGTATATAAAAAATAAAAACTTTAGTTTGTTAATTTAATCGAAACTTTATTCATATGACAAAGAGAATAGATTTTCAACAATGTAAAAACTTAACCTAAGGCTGCATAAAAAAAAAAAAAATCCCTTTTTTTCCCTCAATGCCCGCACCCGAAAATTGGCACCACATTGAATATATACTTGACCCTCGATTTCCCAGATTATTAGGGGGGATAGGCTGCCCAGGAACCTCAAAAGTCCAGCAATCGCTAATGGCCAGGTTCCCTACCCTTTCCCGGACATTTACCATAATCGGTCCGCCAATCGCCATTATTCAGCAGCAGTCCCGGACTTTTATAACACTTATCCGACACTCAATACACAATACTGTGTTTCCAGAAACTTAAGGAGCGTATCAGCACATTCTTTTATCACATTCATTTTAAATGTGGGTTCCGGCTCGTCGTCACTGTCCAAACTTTCACTTAGCTCTCCCGTCACTGATGCCACTATCTGTTCATTGGACATTATTTCGTGCCCCTCTGCTTCACTTTCGTCCATCCACTTGGACCGGAACAGGCCGGACAGGAGGGAAGTTGGAAAATCATGACCGACCCGGACTTCAATCATCGATTCCCGGACTTGTCCAAGCATTTTTCCAGTAATACCAAATAATGTCCGGTGACAGATTTTGTACGAGAAATACGAAATTCGGGAAATCGAGGGTGAAGTGTATTTCCATTTTGCCTAATTTAAATTAAATAAAAACAAGTCACTTCTCATTTGTTTATCCAATTTGCATCACCCTACCCACCTGAAGTAAATAAGGCCGGCTGTCTTTACGCTGGATTTATGTACGATTTACTATAATTAGACAGATAGGTGCCACATTTGCTGTGTTTTTTTAATTATTGGTTATGATGGTTATAATGGTATGCCCATGGTCAACATTTCACTGTTATAGAGCCCCCACTTGAAAATATGAAAGTGCATCAAGAGCATAAAAATCATTACATCGGGGCAACACATAATGAAAATTGTTTGATGACAGGTCATGTGATGCAGCACTGCAGGTCACATGCCTCTGCAGCTATATTTGAAACTCATTCCACTGTGAGCAGTGATACTGTGTCTCTCTGTTGTGAATGGTCTGGTATTTTTGTAGCGTATTCCTGTGAGTAAAAGACTTCCCACAAACTGGGCAGTGAGACAGCTTCAGAAATGACCCCTTTCATTTAAAGTTGTTCCTCACTATGAGCACTAATCTGTCTTCACTTCTCTGTGAGTGCGTTGATGTGCTTTGAGAGAACTTGCATGAGTAAAACTCTTTCCACACTGTGAGCAGGAATACGGCTTTTCCCCTGTGTGAATAGGCTGGTGTACTCGGAGATGACTTATTTGATTAAAACTCTTTCCACACTGTGAGCAGGAATACGGCTTCTCTCCGGTGTGAATGCGCTGGTGTACTCGGAGATGAATCATTTGATGATAACTCTTTCCACACTGTGAGCAGTAATACGGCTTCTGTCCTGTGTGAATGTGCTTATGGTGTTGAAGAGAAGCCATTTGATTAAAACTCTTCCCACACTGTGAGCACTGATATGGTTTCTCTCCTGTGTGAATGCGCTGGTGCCTTCGCAGAGTACCAATTTGAGTAAAACTCTTTCCACACTGTGAGCAGTAATACGGCTTCTCTCCTGTGTGAATGCGCTGGTGTCTTTGAAAAGAAGTCAACCGACTGAAACTCTTTCCACACTGTGAGCAGTGATGCGGCTTCTCTCCTGTGTGAATGCGCTGGTGTCTTTGAAGAGAATCCATTCGGTTAAAACACTTTTCACACTGTGAGCAGGAATACGGCTTCTCTCCTGTATGAATGCGATGGTGGCTTTGCAGATGACCCATTTGATTAAAACTCTTTCCACAATGTGAGCAGTGATAGGGTTTCTCTTCTCTGTGAATGCGCTGGTGTTTTTTGAGATCACTCATTTCACTAAAACTATTTCCACACAGTGAGCAGTGATACTCCATCTCTTCCATTTCAAAGTGCTGGTGTTTTTGGAGCCTATTACTGGAAGTTAAATTCTTCCCACAAACTGAGCAAGGGTGAAGCTCTTTCTCCATTTGTAAAGAGCTGGTGATAGCATCAGGTGTATTGGAAGCCTTTTGATCGCTACCCAAGTGTTTTGTCGACATCATGGTTCTTGGTATCTCTGGGGGAAAATAAAACAAGAAAAACAATTAGAAAAATATAAAACTATTATTTATATCATTACTATTATTATAACCATCATTATCTCAGTGTCCAAAATTGGAAATGATAAGGAATGAGCCGATTACTTTTTTTGGAATCTGCTTAAAATAAAATGAGTACCCTACTTTTATGTAACAGGTATAGAGAGTATGCTGTATTTGATATACAATTCTCTCCATAATACGTGGAATGACTTTCTATACTGCAGATTTTAAAATTTGTATTCAAGCAAATCACACCTGGTTAAAGCAATATTAAATCCATGGATTTTACTGATGGGCACTAGAGTTAAATGATATGAAGATATATTGCTGGGGCAGCAGGGGAATGACTGAACATCCTCTGCAGGTGGACAGGAGTTGGGTAGCAGCAGCAGGAATCATGATGGATTTTACATGTGTGTAGTAAATGGCATAATTTTGTGTTCAGAGTTTGAAAGATGTATGTAAAAAATATTTAGTGTATATTTAACTTATAGTGTATCTTTGAGACGTTAAAGTGATCAATCAGAATAATCAGAATACTTTAATTATCCCGGAGGAAACTGGGTGCACACAGCTGCTCCACACCAAGTAAAGAATAAGGTAAAGTGTCAATATAAGTAAATTGTATCTACATATATACTCACACATACACATTATACATACATACGTACATGCAAATTGTATAACAGTGGATGTATTTGCTATATGGAACAGTTGTACTGTTAAATGGCCACAGGTAGGAATGATTTCCTGTGTCGTTCAGTGGAGCATTTAGGTGGTATCAGTCTCTCACTGAACATCTGTCTGGAGAAAATCTTATATTTTGCTTAGCCTAGCATTAAATTTTTAAATTTATACTTAGCAATACTTTCCCTAAAAGTAGTGTTTATCAATTAGAATGTTTGGATACTATTTAGGAAACTAGCTTTGATGAAATGCAAATCTATAATAATCACTTATAATCTGTATAATAATCATGCATGGTCATTGATATTGGTGCACTGATGAAATAACCACACTGAGACTGGAAGGTAATAAAGAGAGAATTTATTAAAAATATGGAATTGCAGATCAGTCAGCTTGTCAAGGGGGATTATTGGAACGGGAGGATCAGTGGAGGAAGAAGGGAGCTCATGTTCCACAGGAGAAGTGGGCAAGATGCATGTTCTTGACTGCATAACTGAATAAAGAAACCTTGCTTCTTTTCATCTGCTGTGTGAAGACCTTTCATTTTGATTAAGCTTTTGATTATTTATTGGGCTATTGGATAAGAACAAAGAAAAAGTTAGGGACCTTATTTCCACCCGGTGTATGTCCGCTCAGAGGGCGCTTTGAGTCCCTACACGTGCTCCTGTGACTGATCAGCAGGTTGTGAAGTGGGTGGGAGGTAATGGTTCAGTATTGTCCTTATTTTGGACAATATTCTCCTCTCCGACACTACTGTGAGAGGGTCCAGCTCCATCCCCACAACGTTACTGGCCTTGCAGATCAGTTTGTTCAGTCTGTTGGCATCTGCAACCCTCAGCCTGCTGCCCCAGCATGCAACAGCATAGAGGATGACGCGGGCCACAACAGACTCATAAAAAATCCTGAGCAGTGTAAAAAATAGAGATGTGTCTGGCCCTTCTTGTAAATTGCAGTTGTGTTGTTAACCCAGCCCAGTCTATTGTCAATATAAAGTCCAAGGTATTTGTAATCCTCCACCATTTCCACATTGACTCCCTGGAAGGAAACAGGGGTCACTGGTGTTTTCGATATCCTAAAATCCACAATCAGTTCCTTGGTCTTTGTCACATTAAGCTGCAGATGATTCTGCTCACACCATGTGATGAAGGAATCCACAGCAGCCTGATATTCTGTCTCCTCATCTCCAATGATACATCCAACTACTACTGAGTCATCAGATGATTTCTGAAGGAGGCAGGTCACTGTGCAGTAGCTGAAGTCAGTTGTGTTGCTGACCACTGTGTCCGACACGCAGTGCTGCAGGTACACATACTGTGGTCTTTCAGTCAGGTTGTCCATAATCCAGGACAAAAGAGATGCATCCACCTGCATCGCTGTTAGCTTCTCACCCAGGATGTTCAGCCTAATGGTATGAAATGCACTGGAAAACATGACCCTCACAGTGCTCGCCGGCTGGTCCAGGTGGGTGTAGACACGGTTAAGCAGGTAGATGATGGCGTCATGAGATGACGAGGCTGGTAAGCAAACTGAAGGAGTTCCAGATGTGGTCTAACAATGGGTCGGAGTTGACCCAGGATGAGTCTCAAGGGTCTTCAAGAAGTGAAGTCAGTGCTACGGGTCGGTAATCCTGGGGGCCACTGAAACATAGTGTCTTTGGTACAGGAATGAGGCATGACGTCTTCCACTGTACTGGGACCCTCTGGAGACACAGGCTCATCATGAAGATGTAGTGTAAGACTTCACAGAGCTGGGGGGCACAGGCTTTAAGGACATGGGGGCTTACCCCATCCGGTCCTGCTGCCTTGCCTGAGTGGAGTCTTTTCAGATGTCTCTGAACCTGGTCATAGGTGAACTTGACAGGTGGGGGAGGGGTGTTCAGTCTACCACAGAAGGCAGGGGTGCAATAAGAGGAGGGAGGGAGAGAGTGCGTGGCAGGGGGTTTCAGGCTTGCTCCTGACAAGTTAGAAGGGGGCTGAACAGTAGCCACAGTGCTGAATCTGTTAACAGAGTAAAGAGTGCTTGCCAGTCTGTAACCTCAAAGCAATCCTGTAGTTACTCCAACCATCTCCTAACAGTCCTTGTAGTCACAGACTGCCTCATTACAACAGGTAGATAGCATGTGGAAAGGTAAATGAGGCTGTGGTCTGATCTCCCCAGTGGGGAAAGGGGGGAGGAACTGTAGGCATCCTTAGTATTTGCATACAGCAGGTCTAAAGTTCTCTCCTCTGTGGTGGGACAGTCCACGTACTGAACAAAGTTTGACAGTGTAGTGTCCATGGTGACATGGTTGAAGTCACCCAAGATCATAACGAATGCATTCTGACGCTGAGTCTGTAACCGGGCTATGGTAGCATGAACAGTGTCACATGCAGCTGTGGGGTTGGCAGAAGGTGGAACATAAACAACCACTAAGATGACATAGGAAAATTTCCTAGGCAAATAATATGGTCCAACAACACACAGTTCAGTGTCCAGTCCACGACTCCGCTCTTTGATGGTTATGTAGGTGATACCGATGTTTGACAAGAATGGCAAGCCCCCGCCCTCAGGCACCATACATACAGGCACTATACCTAGAGTAAGAGGGTGCTCCAGACCCTACTTCAGAGGTTTAGTGCTGCCATTGCCTTCCTGTTGCCGTCCAATTCTCAGCATGCACAAAACATAACGGAAGCTGTCGCAACTTTTATATGTAAGGACATAAGACCGTACAGTGCTGTTGAGAATATTGCGCTTCATTATGTTGATTCATCAAATGTTTTGGTCAATAAAAAGTATTTTCAGGAAACAAGTCTGGGGTCACTTTTTAGTGTAAACTTAAATATTTAAATATTGTGCCTAGTTAGAATGGTTCTTATTAACAATAAGATTGCATAATTTCTGCCATTAGCTCTCTAAGACTCCCTTTCATATTCAAACAAAACAGGTACTGTAGCTGAAATATCCCTCAATGAATCGATATTGAATGAATAGAATCGGAAATCCAATCAGGACCTTGTGAATCGAAATGGAATCGATTCAGGAAATCAGTGGAAATACCCAGCCCTAGTCCTATTTTATGTTATGTGTGATATATGAACAACTGAAAATCACAAATATCTGGAAGACTGTTGGATTCTAAGGTCAGTATCAGCATGTGGGATAGGTAGTATCACAAAATAAAGGGCACCATGTGAAAGTACAGTTGATTATATGTGGGTATTACAGTAAAACTATACCCTATACTATTACAAGACTAATGTATGGGCAGACTTATTATTTCTTGAAACTGATGTAGTTACTGCTGCAAAAGTTCTTTAATCACACTGTTTCTGTTAAAAACCTAAAAAAAATGAGGGCAAAATATGCATATTTAATTTTAACATTTAGTCTTGAAGGATTCATAGAAACAAAATGTGCTTGGTAGAGGTGTGTCAGTTCTCAAAATTTTGGTTCGGTTTTGACTGTGCTTTTATTACACTTTTTTAGAGTTTAACTGGTTGTCATGTTAATCACTGTTAGTACAGACCGGGTTACTGACTACCAAATAACACAGACAGCCAAGATAAGATGTGACTAAACATTAACATGGGTCTAACTGTGCTTTTGTGAAAGAGAGTACGAGTAAAGAGTATTCATTGCTTTGACCCAGCATAATATTAGCTCAGGTGGTTAGGAGATGCGCCTGTGCACGGCCATGCATTTTTAGCACACAAACTTGAAAATATACACAGAAGTTAAATTTTGGACAAATTTGAGTTTCCCACTTGAAAAATTTTCAAGCTTCCAGTTGAAATAATTTTCAAAAGAGGATGTTTGTCATGAAACTTTTTCCATTCAAAATTAGATAAGCATATGTTGTTTAACTAAATCAGGGGTGTCCAAACTAATCCACAAATGGCCGGTGTGGGTGCAGATTTTCACTTCCACCAACCAGTAGCCACACCTTCCACCTGTGTGAACCACTGATCTCAGAAAGTGATTGGATCGTGTATTCTATTGTTTGCATGTGGCAAAACCTGCAGCTAGCCTGGTGCCATCTTGGTGAGACCACTTTAATGTTGAAAGTTTTACTCAAATAACATACAAAAAATTTGAAGAAAATGGAAATGCTTACATCCAAGGTGTACATTTCATTTTAAATCCTTTGTTTTTCCAAATTTCATCTATGCAGAGCTTTTTATTTTTTAAATTAATTAAAAATATGTGATAATATTGGTAAAGTTATATTAATGTATTCTGACCATCAGCAGTAAAATATACAGGGTTTTTGAGCTGTGTTGGCTTTCAACAGCTCCATTGTGAGATCTTAAAGCAAGGTGGTCTCACCAAGATGGCTGCCTCCTGGCTTCAAATTGAAACACTAATGTGCATTTTCGTGGTTTTTTGTTTGTTTGTTTTTTTAAAATCAGTGATTGAAACAGGTGGAAGGTGTGGCTACTTCTTGGTTGAAAAGAAAACCTGCACCCACACCAGCCCTTTGCGGATAAGATTGGACATTGCTGAACTAAATCACGCATTGGTGGCAATATCACTGATTTGTTCTGCACAGGGCAGATCTGAATACATGCGAGGAAGTGTCCGTCCAAAATGTCCACGCCGACTTTTCTATCTTTTTTCAATCAGATGCACTTTTTACAGAGTACATCTAGGTATGTAACTTTAGAGCAAAACATATCTGAACCAGATTCTTAAATGTTGATTACACAAGCATGTCAATATGTGTCCGTCCAAAATTGTTCACTCCGAAATCTTTTTTTCTAGTTCTCAAACTCCAGTTGAACTTTACTTGCAATACTTCAGACATTTTAATATAGTATTATAATAATGTGATTAAAATTGAATTTAAAAAACAAACTGGTTTTCACTTTGAAATCTTACTACTATTGACAATGACAGTTTTAAAATAAATTTTAATGTTTTGGTCATGCATACTTTCAAAGGCCATAACCTCCAAGAAAATAATGTTACAGCCAAAATGTAAAAAGTTTTTATAACCTTGAACATTTAAGAAAATTACTACTTAAAAAAACTAGCAAATTAAAAACCTTTATTTCAGATCCCTTTGGGACTGATTGCTCCAAGAGACGGTGAAAATGCCCACAAGACTCAAATTTGCTTAGGACAAAAAAAAAAAAAAAAAAAAAGTGTCCTCAGTGCAAAAATATAGATCCTCACAGCCACGGCAGAAGTGTAGGTGGATATGGAATGTGCAACAGCTGCAGGGCAAAGTGACGGTGACTTTGAAGTGCCACTAGATGTATCAGCATTGAATCCTGGATTTCAAGACCTTGGAGTTTCACCCATGAAAGTACCCAAACACCAAGTATTCCTGGATATGCAAAACAAAAGGTAACTCAAGTAAGACAAAAAAAGCTGAAAAAATTGCTGGAGCTCTTGCTGTTCCTGTTATGGATATACTAGATGAAAATGAATGTGAGAAATGATTTAATTCAGTTGATTAAAACAAAATATCCTCATATTCATAAAATCATCTATTGGAGTGATGGAGCTGGTAGTCAGTACAAAAATCGGATTAACTTGATGTTCCACCAGGCTGAATATGGAATAAATGCAGAATTGCACTTTTTTGCAACCTCCCATGGAAAGAGTCCCTGTGGTGGCAGGGGAGGAAAAATGAAAAGTCTGGCTACTGCTCACAGTCTGCGAGCCATGACACAGGACTTCATAATGACTCCTTTGGAGCTGTTCAGTAGTAAGTAAAACAATTTTTTTTTTCTTGATAGTGGTAGTTCACAGTATGAAGGCCATTTTGAGCTCTGAGATTGAGAAATATTTTAATGATAAATAAAAATCATAAATCTTAACAGGCTATACTGTTGCATTGTTTGTTATTGATATATAATGTATGTATCATACTTCACTTTGATACAATTATCTGTGTGTTTAACTGAAAAATAAAGTTTTCATAATTTAAAAAAATATATACTTTTTTGTGAATTAAATTGATGACATTCAATAATTTCATGACTTTGGGGGGCTACAGTAAATCACCCAGAACACTTGCCATGCAAAAAAGGGGCATTGTATGACACTACTCCACCCAGCCAATTGATTCTGAACTTTAAGTGTATATCTGTTCTCAATATTGTCAAAAATCATGCTCAAAGTTGGAAAAACACTGGCAAGGATAGAAAGAAGCATGGGGTCTACTTTTTCAGAGGTGATAACTCGACCAATAATAATGATAAAGATGAAAAATTGCATGTTGCCTCAGGAAGTGATCATGGTTAACATTTTCCCCCCCCATAAAAATCTGAGATGGTCACTCCAACTCCAATGACACCGCTGACATGGAATGACTCTTTAGATAAAAGAAGCCACAGCATCCCCAGAGTTATCAACGTGTTCCGTATGTGATGCATGTCACGAGAGGTGTTCTGTATGTGATGCTTGACAAAGAACTTAAATCTCCAGTCTTACAAAAAATATTTAGTGATGTTTTTGTTGCTAATAGTTCATGGTGTCTAAATAAATCAAACCTTTCAGTTCCAACATTTATCACAGCTGTGTGTTCTGTGATATTTGAGTTCAATTTTGTGTT
>JBCNYH010213657.1:0-17332 GCA_039654325.1 Tandanus tandanus | reverse complement strand
ACAAAATTTAATTATGAAAAGTATTCAGATATTTAATATGGCTTCATATAAATTAGCACGGGGCAGTGGTGGCTCGATGGATAAGGTGTTGGAATACTAATCCAAAGGTTGGGGGTTCAGGCCCCCCTATCACCGAGTTGTCACTGCTGCCTCCTAGTGCAGCTAACTGGGTTATAAAAGGCCAGCTATGTTTCTCACGGCCTGTGGTGAGAGGCATGTGAAGGAACCATTGCTGTCATTCATAAAGAGTAGGCCAGTGAATTGCCATCAGCGTGTTTCTGCCCTGAGATTGCCTGGCGAGCTGAACAGGGTGCACCCTGCCCTCGCCCAGAGTCGGCTGACATGGGCGCCAGCCTCCCCACGACCCTAATAAAGATTAAGCGGTACAGGAAATAAATGAATAAATTAGCACATGTGTAAATTAGTATAATGTCATAGTGTCTTTATTTCATTCATTGTCATATGACACTATAGCATAGTGTCTATAGATATATTCACAGAAAGGTTTGTTGGAGTAAAATTTTACTGTTTAATTTAAATTAAATTTTACTTTTTTGTATAGAATCTGTCATAAATCCACCAATTAAGAAATTTCTCTGTTATAAGCATTACATAGGAATTATACTTATAAAGTAAATTTCTTGTATTTCCATACTAAAATTGTGATTAATATGGTTTCTAAATTAAATTGATATGTATGTCACAATGCCACCTAACTTTATATTTAGTCTTTTCCCTGAACATGTGTATGATGGTAAATGTGTATACTGTATGCATGATTGTTCTGAGTGGATGGAGTTAAAGCTTTCCTAAATATGCTACATTTCAGACAAGGCAGTGATTGTGAGTGAAGATAAGTGCAAATAAATAAACACTTGACTGCTTTCTACAGATTGATTAGCCAGTTTTGCTCCCAAGTGAAGAGTGAGAATGTTGTGTCTTGCTTTACTTACAGAGACAAAACATTCAAATATTTTAGTTTTTTTTTTTCTTGATTCCATTGCCCTGTAATGTGTGCAGTGTGATCTGATAGGATTTCATTCAAGCATATGAGTATATGATACAATGCTATTCAATTCAGTATTTTACAGATAGATTGATATTATTCATTTATTCATTTGCCAAACTGCTTAGTTCTACTAGGGTCGCAGGGAGGCTGGAGCCTATCTCAGCCGACTTTGGGCAAAGGCGGGGTACACCCTCTGAACAGCTTACCAGTACATCAAAGGGACAACACAAAGATCTTGGAAACAAAGCATCCCAATTTCCACCTCAAATTGCACCTGATGCATACCTTTTTTTATTGAATTGGAGCACCAATGTGAACAAGTGAATCTTACCATTGGTACTCTATAATAACCCACCTAGAACAAAATAACATTGGGTACAAAATGATTTTCATTAATTTTAGTCTAGTGTTAAAAGCCAATGGCCGTAATAAGTCTGTTTCCTTACACAGAATGCACCTCTATGTTACTGGATTTGAATTTCCTAAAGCTTATTTACCTCCACCATCATGCCTCATAAACCAGGGTATGGCTCATTAAACAGATTTGGCTGTATTAAGACACCTTAAGGCTGTATCAAACACATAACACAGAATACATAATACCACCTAACTATGTGTGGCATGCCCTGGGTATCATTTATTTTGGCTTTTATCTTTCTATACATGATTTTGCTTTTAGTAGATAACACAATTTTTTAAAAGTTTTTTTTTTACATTGCTTTTTAATTATAATTCTTGTAGTATATATGTAATGAAATGATAACAGTTTTTCTACATCAGAATTGTAAGACAGAGTGAATATATTTTAAACTGACTGGGCATGGAGCCATCAGTGCTTGGAATGATGTATAAACATAAATCTCACAAGTGTGCACAGGAATCTCTCTGCTCATAATAGCGAAATAGCGACCTGAAATCTAGTGTGTGTGTGTGTGTGTGTGTGTGTGTGTGTGTGTGTGTGTGTGTGTGTGTGTGTGTGTGTGGTGTGTGTGTGTAGGTGTGTGTGCGTGGGTGTGTGTGTACGTGTGTGTTGCGTCAAACGCATATAATTAATTCATACGTGATGAGGATATCTATTGTTGGCAATGCTTATATTTCTTTCTGGAGGAGGCTTAGCTAACTTTACCTTGCTTGGTGTTATAAGTTTACCAGATCTATCTGACATCTGAAAGAGTAACCTCTATCACTGCAATTGGATTAGCAGCCTAAAACATTAAGAAATGTCCAAATCAACAAACTTCAACACTTGTTAATTGATCTATCATTAAATGTCAAATATTGCTTTCAAGTGAACAGTTATACTGCCTTCTCCTCTTTCCAGTGTATCCCTGATTTTTGCAATTATCCACTTCTGCATGGTACCAGTACTGCATGCTTGGGTCAGAGATCAGAGGTTAAAGACATCTGGTATCCTGAAGCTTCCTAACAGATGGAAACACACTCATTATTGGGCATTCCAGATACATTTTTATTCATACGCTCACCATGGTAATTTTGCCACTATTCCAAAACCTGCCTTGCGATGGCCTGGCGAGCTGTCCAGGGTGTACTCTGCCCTCGCCCAGAGTCAGCTGAGATGGGCGCCAGCCTCCCTGCGACCCTAATTAGGATTTAGCAGTTCAGAAAATGGATGGATTCCAAAACCTATGGTATACCATAAAAAATCATGCTTTCAAAAATTGGAAATGTATATCCCAAGTCAATCAGTTGTTACTGATTCATTGTCTGTTATTTTTAAGGTGACTCCCACAACAATCACATGATTATAATACATTCTTAAGGCTCTAAAAAAAAATTACTAAAATTAATTTAATTTCTACCAACTTTATTCTTTATTAGTGTCGCTGGGAGGCTGGAGCCCATCCCTGCCAACTCCAGGATAAGGCGGAGCACACTCTGAACAGCACACCAGGTCATTGCAGATCCAACACACAGCCATTCACACTAATATTCACAACTATTGCAAACCCTAATGTCCAGTGTGATGTGTGCTTTAAAACTGCTTGACCCAGATGCAGTGGTGTGGTAACTAGGTCAGTAGTTCACATTTTTGTAGCTTGAGGGAGCTAGTGTGCTGTAAGAAATTAACCCCAGAGAGCTCCACCGTAGTTCACTAAGATTCTTGAAGACATTGGCTTGTTCTAGACTTTCCGGGCTTTCTAGACTTTTTTCTCTGTTCCTGAATATTCTAAAGACTATATAAGGACCTGGGAAATTGATTCAGCAACAGTTTGCCATTGGACCTGCTTGAGAAATCTCTGTCATTCGTGAAACCACCAAAGATTAATTGTTATTCTACAGTTATTATTCCAGTGACTTGGACATTATTTCAGTGACTTTCAATAGTCATATTGGATCACCTTCTGGCTCACATTGGACTTTATCAAAAGTGGAAGCTTTCTGGATTTCCAATTGTTTCAGCCTAAAACGACTGAATTGTTATTCTCGCACGGAAATATTCAGACATTTTTACTGTGAACACATTACGGAGCAAAAAAGGACTTTGGGGTGTAAATACTGAGGACTCTCTGAAAGTGTATCTAAACCATTGTCATGTTTCTTGTTATTATTGTTTAATAATTAATTGTTTGAATTTATATTCCTGGAGTTGTTATCTATTGCTGCTGACTAATAACATAAATTGGGGGCTGCAGCAATAGACCCATTCTTGGCGTCATTCATCAGCAGCAATAGACCCATTCTTGACGTCACAAACTGTTTAGGCTCAGAAGGCATTTAAAAAACCTGATTTGCTGGCAATTAGAAGTTAGAATTGGTTAGAATTGCCTAAGGTAAAAACGTCTATGAGGAAGGGTATCATGCTTAGGAAAAAACGGAGTACTATACTGATGAAGAAGAGGAACAGTTAGCACAGTTTAAAGATCCCTCAGTGCCTAAAGAAAAACCAAAAACTTTTTTCAAAGGAATTTGAATTGAAAAAGATGGAACAGAAAATAGTCTGGTTACAGTTAATGAGGGAGCAAGAAGAAAGAGAAAGAGAGGAGAAAGAGAGAGCAAGGCAATTTGAGTTAAATAGGTTAGAAAGACAAAGAAAACATGAGTTAGAACTGGAAGAAATTGAGTTACAAAAAATAGGGGCCAGGACAGCAAAAACCTGGTGATACTTCATTTATAGGCAGTAGAGAGGTCATGTTAGTCCTTTTGAAAAAGTTGAAGTAGATAAAGATCCAGCATTTTGAGAAGGTAGCTAAAAGTTTAGCATGGCCCATGCATTACTGGCCTTTAATGTTGCAAAGTACTATCAAAGGAAAAGCTCAGCAAGCTTATTCTTCTTTGTCAGTGCAAGAGGCATTTGATTATGATGTTGTGAAACAGGCTATTTTAAAAGCTTATGAATTGGTTCCAGAGGCTTGCAGGCAAAAATTCTGAAATTTAAAAAAAGGGATAATCAGACCTATGTAGAATTTGCACATGACAAGTGTACTACAAGTGTATTTTGAACGTTGGTGCAACTCCAGGACAGTCAGTGGTGACTCTGGTAAACTGAAAGAGCTAATATTGATTGAAGAATTCAAGTGTTGTGTCTAAGATGACATAAAGTCCTACTTGGATGAGAAAAGTGCTCTTTCATTACAACAAGCTGCTAAGTTAGCAGATGAATATGCACTTACTCACAAGCCCAATCCAATGACAAGTGACATGGTTATAGGAAGAATAATAATAGCAAACAATCTTCCTCTCAGGGAACTGAGATTAAGGGCAAGGATAGTGACAGCAGCAAAAGTAAGGTTAGAGACAAGGGAACAGGTCTTATCTGTTGTCTTATATGGTCTTATCTGTTCTATTGCAAGAAACCTGGTCATGTCCAATCTGAGTGCAGGATCATGAAAATGAAGAAGGAAAAGAATACCTAATGCCTTGGTGAAATCTTGTACAGAAATGCCTCATGTTGATGTGAGTCCTGTTCAACCACTTCTTCCTAGTAGGGCTAACAAGCCTGATTCGTCTAACTTTTTGAGGAAAGAATTTCTTCCATTTGTGTCAGAGGGATTTGTGTCTCTTAGTGAGACTTCTTTTCTGGTAACCATTCGTATTCTTAGAGACACTGGGGCTTCTCAGTCACTTTTGTTACATGACACATTGTCCTTCTGTGATGAGACTGCCACTGATGATTTTATTCTTGTTCAGGGTATTGAAGGGAGAACTTTATCTGTACCTCTGCACTCTGTATTTTTGAAGTCAGATTTGGTTACAGGACAGGTTAGGGTCAGACTTAGGTCAAGCCTTCCTGTTAAAGATGTTTCTGTGTTGCTAGGTAATGACCTGGCTGGTGGCAAAGTAGCCCCCTCTCCCAAATTAACTTCTAAGCCGAGCACTAAAGAAGTTGGAGTTGACCCAAATTTGTTTCCTTCCTGTGCAGTAACTCGAGCTCTGGCCAGAAAGACTAAGGAAGAGGATGGTCATGTGCAATCTAGCACTTCAAACCGTCATGACTCTAGTGGTAATCATCATGACTCTGTCAAGTCTACCAAGACTTCAACATTTGATAATTTGTCTGATACTTTTCTTGGAACCTTGTTCAGTCAAAACTTAGGCAATAGCCCAAGTGACTTCACAGTGTCTGACAATCTTTCTTTGTCCAGGAAACAGCTGATCAAAGAACAGATTAGTGATCCTGACACTTCTGACTGAGAGAGAAAGCTCCCCCTGAAGATGAAATTGCTAAAGTGCCAGTTGGTTATTATTTGAAGGATGAGGTGTTGATGAGATAAGAAAATGACGACCCCCTGATATTCCTTTCCTGATAGGCTGTTATTAATCAAGTGGCAGTCCCAAAAGTCTACAGGGATGATATATTGACCATGGCACATAGCTTACCATCTTGGTGATAACAAGACAGTTAGCAAACTCTCAAACAATTTTTCTGGCCTGGTTTGCGGAAAGATGTTTCTCAGTTTTGTAGAACTTGTCATGCCTGCCAGGTTGTGAGAAAATCCCAGTCAGATCCTCCAGTGGCTCCAATTCAACCCATTCCTGCCTTTGGTGAACCTTTTTGAAAGGTCATTGTAGATTGTGTTGGGCCTGTTCCCAAGACAAGGTCTGGGAATCAGTACCTGTTGACAATCATCAGGTTTCCTGAGGCAATATCTCTGAGGAATATTAAGGCCGCCACCATAGCTAAGGCTCTTGTTAAATTTTTCACTTTGTTTGGTCTCCCCAGGGAGATTTAGTCAGACCAGGGCAGTAACTTTACTTCTGGGTTGTTCCAGCAGGTAGTCTACCATCTAGGACTGAAACAAATAACTGCTAGTGCCTATCATCTTGAGAGTTAAGGTGCTTTAGAGCATTTTCATGTGACTCTCAAGACCATGATAAGCACATTTTGTCTGGAGAATGAGAAGGATTGGGATGAAGGTGTTCATTTGTTGTTTGCTGCCAGAGAGTCCATTCAAGAGTCAACAGGATTTAGTCCATTTGAGTTAGTGTTTGGACATGAGGTGCGAGGTGCTGTAACCTTATTAAGTGAACAATGGCAGAATAAGGAGACCCATGTCAGTTTGCTGGGTTATGTTCAAAGGTTTATGGAAAGACTTCACAAGGTTTACAAACTGGCTAGGGAAACTATGAACTCCAGCCATTGGCAGATGAAGACGTGGTATGATAGGAAGGCCAGGTCTAGAGTATTTAAGCCAGAAGAGAAAGTGCTGGTACTATTTTCTTTGTGAAGTAATCCTCTACAGGCTAGGTTTCATGGCCCCTATGAGATTCATTCAAAGGTAAATCATCTCGATTACATTGTTAAGACTCCAGATAGGAGGAAGTCTAAGCAATTGTGTCACATAAACATGTTAAAACCCTATCATGATAGATCAATCAGTGTTGTGACACTTGTTAATGATCAGACTGTAGACAAGGGCTCTAAATCAGATGAGGAGTTTCAGGATGACAAACCCAAAAATCAGGGCCAAAAATCCTTCCTTGTAAATTGTCAAATTATGAGATTCTAAAAAATCTTGATGTTAAACTGACTCATTTAGAGCCTCAGCGGCAAATGCAGATGAAAGAATTGTTACTCACATATCATGACTTGTTTCTTGATGTTCCAAAGAGAAGTTCTGTAGCTGTACATGATGTTGATGTTGGTGATGCCAAGCCAGTCAAACAGCATCCATATCAGATGAATCCAGAGGAATGTAAACTGGCTGAAAAGGAGATCGATTATATGTTAAAACATAACATTATTCACCCTTCACATTCTAACTGGAGTTCTTCATGTCTATTAGTGCCTAAGCCTGATGGTGTACCCCTCATGGTTTTTGCTTTCTCCTGTTGTTATTATATCTTTTCTAATTTAGACAATTATCTCCACTAGGTCCTGAGTGAGAAGCTCCCCTGTCAGAGAAACATTGCTGCTTTGTTTTATTTTGTTTTGTGCTTTGTTTTATTTATTTATTATTATTATTTTTTCTTGTGCTTTGTGCTGCTTGGCTTGGCTTTGCTTTGACTTGCGTGCTTGGCTTAGAAGTGGGTGCTTTCCCCTGCTATTCCTGCTTCGCTTTTGCCGGTACTGTCCGCCTACTGTACTGACTTCATCTTTTAGCTGTGTGAGTGGTTGGGGTTAATTTATGTGTTTTTCTTTGTTAATTTTCCTTTTGTGTTGTAATTCTATTAAATTGATTAATTCTTTTGTATTCTTCCTTATTATAGTTTTGAGTTGTTTTGGTTTATGGTTATCTTTGTTTTTCTCTCTCTTCCGTAACTGTGAAGGAAATTTGATTGATATTGGCAGCACATTTTGTTTTATTTTGTGATTTAATTTATAGGTTTCAGGTTGCCAATATCAGAGATTTGGTGGAGTTTACCGCCTACTTCTGGCGCTGGCCAGAAGACGGCCACCATCACGCTCCTACCACTTTTTTATTTGTTTTGTTTTTCAAGTTAATTTTTAATTCATGGAACCGGCATATTTTTCAACATGGAGTGCATTCACTACAATAGAGATACTCTTATTTCTATTGGTGTACAATGTACTCACAATTCGACGTTTTTAACCCCAGATCCAAGCTGGCCGAAGGAGATCCTGAGGGAGAACAAAGGACGGGACCCGAAGCGGCAGCCCTGGGGTAAACAAGGCAGCGTCAGGAACAGGCTGAGAGTTCGTGCACACCGCACACCTCTCCCCAGCATTCTGCTCACCACTGTCCAGTCTCTGGAGAATAAGCTCAATGACCTCAGGGCCTGCAATCTCCTCTGCTTCACCGAGACATGGCTGAATCCAGCGGTGCCAGATCATGCCATCTAGCCAGCCGAGTTCGGGGGTATGTTAGACTTTTGTTCTGTCTATGCAGGTTCACCGCATGGACAGAACACTGGAATCAGGAAAGTCAAGGGGAGGCGGCATGTTTAATGGTGAACAGTAGCTGGTGCAATAGCGCAAGCATTGTTCCTCTCACACGCTCCTGGACACTCAACTATTGACCATCAAATGTCATCCTTTTTTTCTTCCTCGGGAGTTTACATCGGTAATAGTCAGCGCCGTTTACATTTCACCTCAGGCGGACACGGACACAGCTTTATGCGAGTTGCATGAAGCACTCACACAGCACCAGACTTAGCACTGGGACGCTGCACTTATTGTGGCGGGGGACTTTAACAGTGCCAACCTCAAACGCGCAGTGCCGAACTTTTATCAGCACATCAGCTGCCCCACCAGTGGTGAAAGGACACTGGACCACTGCTACACAACAGTCAAAGACAGCTACAAGGCTACTCGCCCTCTGTTTGGGAAGTCTGACCACGCCGCCATCTTCCTCATGCCAAAATATAAACAAAGGCTCAAGCAGGAAGTTCCAGCTCAACATGTTTACGGAAGCAGTTGTGAGATTCATCAGGAAACTAGTGGATGACACAGTTCACAAGACTATCATCAGAACGTTTCCTAATCAGAAGCCGTGGGTGGATAAATCCGTCCGCGATGCTCTGAGATCCCGTTCCGCTGTGTATAACACAGGGCTCGCCAGTGGAAATATGAATGAGAACAAGACTGCATCCTACAACGTGCGCAGAGTGGTGGAGGCGAAGCAGCGCTATGGACAAAATCTAGAGTCACAATTTCAACAGAGTGTCTCTAGGAGTCTGTGGCAGGAACTAAGAAATATGACAGACTACAAAACACCATCTTCCAGATCGGTGAATGCAGACGCTTCTCTGGCAGATGAGCTAAACACCTTTTATACTTGCTTCGAGGCTGCAACTCACAGCGCTAATAGTGTTCGCAGTGCTAAAAGCGCTATAGGCAGCACACTTCTGGAGCATAGCGGAGAGGCTAACTAATTCATCATCTCGGAGCACGACGTGAGAAAGGCATTCAGGAGAGTGAATACAAGGAAGGCAGCAGGACCAGATGGCATCACGGGTCAGGTCATGAAGACCTGTCCCAACCAGCTTGCTCCAGTGTTCACTATGATATTCAACCTTTCCCTGGATCAGTCTATAATCCCGACGTGCTTCAAACAGTCCCTCATTGTTCCGGTTCCCAAGAAACCCCAGCCCACCTGCCTGAACGACTACCGCCCAGTGGCCCTTACCTCAGTAGTGATGAAGTGTGTCGAAGGACTAGAGACTTTATCACTTCTTCCCTACCGGCCACCCTGGAGCCACTATAGTTTGCGTATCTTTCCAACTGATCTATTGAGGATGCTATCGCACACCTATCATGCAGCCCTGAGCCATCTGGACAGCAGAAAGGTGAAATATGTAAAAATGCTGTTAGTCGACTACAGTTCAGCGTTTAACACCATAATTCTGAGCCCCCTGCTGTACTCTCTATATACCTACAACTGTGTGGCCACTTCCAGCTCCACCAACATCATCAAGTTTGCAGACGACACTGTGGTGGTGGGCCTGATCTCTAACAACGATGAGACGGCCTACCTAGAGGAGGTTAGAAACCTGGAATTATGGTGCCAGGACAACAATCTCCAACTAAACGTCAGCAAGACTAAGGAACTGATAGTGGACTTCAGCACAAAGCAGGAGAGGAATTACCAGCCCCTGACTATCAACGGGACCCCAGTGGGGAGAGTGGACAGTTTCCGGTACCTAGGTGTTTACATCACACAGGACCTGACATGGTCCTGTCATGTTAACACCCTGGTGAAGAAGGCCTGGCAGCATCTCTATCATCTCAGACGCCCAAAGGACTTTAAACTGCCCTCAAGGGTGCTAAAGACTTTCTACACCTGCACTATTGAGAGCACCCTGACAGGAAGTATCACAGCCTGGTTTGGAAACAGCACCAAACAGGACAGGCAAGCTCTCCAGAGGGTGGTGCAATCAGCAGAGCATACCATCCGTATCGAGCTTCCTGGCCTGGACACTATATAAAGCAAGCAGTGCTGGACCAAGGCCAGGAAGATAACGAAAGACCTCAGCCATCCCAACAATGGACTATTCTCTCTGTTGCAGTCAGGGAAATGTTTCAAAGCAAACACTGAGCGAATGAAAAGGAGCTTCTTCTCGCAGGCCATTCGTGCCCTCAACTAGAACACCTAGTACCTGGACTTTGTAGACCTACCCTACACATGAACATTACATTCTACCTCAGCTGATTGTTGCACACACAAATTGCACTCTCTGTACACCTTGCACTACTCTGCACACACAACAACCACACTCACTGGACATCTTGTGTGCATACTGCACCGACACTTTACACATTATTTATTTATCGTCAGTACATTTATATTGTATTGTTGTCCTTCAAATAGTTATTGTTATTGAGTTCTTTTTTCTTTTCTTGATATTGATTTTTTTTTTATTCTTCTTCAAATATAGGACAGTCGTAACAAGCATTTTACTACCTATTGTAATGTGTATGATTTTGTATGTGACAAATAAATTTGAATTTGAAAATTTTTTTTGAGTGTAAGAAAACTTATCCCCTTATCATCCATTCTCCTGTCCATCAGCTCCACTCTCATTCCGCTCCATCACCAAGCTTGGGAGAGGCTTCAACAAAGGAAGAGTACACGGGAGTGTATACAAGATTCTTTATTCAAGCCTTCTGAAGACACAGTCAAACATCAGCAGTATTTATACATAGCATGTGGTGTTGCTATATTTCATGGAAAGCACAGTTAAGGGGAAGTACCATATAAGGGAAGAGTGTACGTGCAAAGAACAAGGTCAAATAAGGGACACAAAGGGGAGCTACCTATGGAATGTGGCTACAAGCAGTTCGTGCTATAGATCTACCTATGGAATGTGGCTAATAGGAACATTGTGTTCTCACACAACACAGATGTAAAATAACAAGTACAGCCTAGCTGAATACAGAGAAAAGGTCACAAGACCCAAACTCAAAGATTAATGCATGTAAGATACAGGAGGTGGACAATAACATAAAACAAGAAATGTACAATCAATAAAACAGGATTAATTAATTATTTCCCTTCATTGAGTATTAAATGTTATTTGTATGTCTGAAACCCTTTTTCCTGTCCCCCTCAGTTGTTAAGAGCTGAAGGTGGTGGTCTTGGTGTCTAGGGGTGGTGGGGTTTTCTTCCCTGCTTACTGTGTCTTCCCTGGTTTTCAGTTTTCTGATTATTTTGTGTTTTTATTAGGATCTTTTTCCCCACTTGGTGACCCATCATTACACCAATAAGCCTCAGCACTAATTAGGACTTTGCCATTTCCCATACCCTGTGTGTGTGATAAGTGTGATTTGTAATAAAATAATTCTCTTTATACTGGAAACACGTCTCCTGCCCATATGTAAGAATCCTGAGTGCCCAGTGGTTGATGCAGCCACTGTCATATTTCCCTGGGTGAAATTAACACGGTGGCATAGTTGTTGTCTTTGATTTATTTCACTTTAATATAGATCTATATGTTTACTCATACCTTGGTTGCGCCGCTACAACGTGGCTTAGTTAGCAAGATCACACTTAAAAGGGCAGGGGCATGTGTTCCAGTTTCTTTTTTTTTTTTTTGACATGGTGTGTTTTTTTGGTGTCTCTGTTTGTTGTTTTAAGCATTATAGTTGTAGGCACGGCTCATATATTTGCCCAAAAGCAAAGAAGCAGTTGGTTTCTCATTGAGTAAGTTGTGGTGAGTTTGTTTTCTTTGTCTTTGTTTTGTTTTCTTCCTGTCCTGCCACCCTAGTCCTATTGTAAGGTGTAGTTATGGAGGGGGAGTTCTCTCTAGCATCAATGAGCCTCATGGCCTCTGTGAAGGAGTGTGCATCTAGCGACATTCTAAATTCAGAAGTTTTGCTACGGGATCAGTTTGATGAATATGTTATCGATGGTGCTTTACACTGTGAGTTAAAACAGTTTATGTGCAGACAGGCCACTGCTACATTGCTGGAGGTCAGGAGCGAGGCGATCAGGTGGGAGCGTAAGGGTTTGCCAGGCAGTGTTAGGGGCCAAAGTCACTCAGTTCCTTCAGTTCTTGGTCTGCAGTATGGAGTCAAAAGTAGACAACACTTGGGGTCTAACATACCCCAGGTGTCTGAGTTGAATGAGATGAGAGAGATGCTCAAACAGCAGCGAGAGCAGCTTAATCAACTTACTCAAAGCATCTCTCATTTACAGAGTTCTCAACAGCATAGCTGGCCTTCCCATCGTGGCCCCATTATCTGCAGGCTGTGTCTACAGCCCGGTCATTTTGCTTGAGAGTGTGATGGGACTTGCGTTGCTTTTCCATCGTGGTCTCCTTTGCCAGCCCAACAGTCCAGCAGTCAGCCCCACTCCATTCTGCCTTTGGGAAACTAGCGCTCACCAAGCTGCAGAGCCAAAGTCCGGGGGTGCAGCCACTGGCTCAGAAGTGATCTTGGGTGATCCAGAGGATGTTTCTAAGCTTATGTCATCTTGTCCACATGTAGATGTGAGCATGGGTGTAGTCAACATTGCTTGTTTGGTAGATACTGAATCCATGGTATGGATCCAATATCTGTTCGGGCTGCCTGCTGTTTCTGAAGTCCCGGTGTCTATTGTTCAGGCTTTGCAAAAGTGCCATCAGGCTACGGTTCCAAGTTCTTGACGTGCTTCAGGTAAAGCCAAGGTGCGTGGGAGGATAGTTTATCACGTCCCCGGTGGTGTGAGCAGTATTCAGGTTCTACAGTGCTGTTCGAACCCCTGGATTCCTGTCTTCCTGCTGGACTACTTGCTTCCCCAGCTTTGGTTCGAGTGGAGAGGGGAACTGCTTATGTCCCCATTATTAATGTAGGCTCCACTGATGTGATGCTTTATCTCTGCATTATAGTCAGCCCCTTGGCTGAGATCAGTATTGTCGGTCTGCCACCTGGTGTTATTGAGGTTCCTTCTGGTGTGTACAATGGCATCCTTGTCTCTCTCAGGTTCTGTGCAGGACCAGATTGATGCCGTAGATCTGTCCCCTTTGCCCACCAAAGAGCAGAGTAAGGTGAGGTCTCTTCTTGAGAAGTATACCTCTGTCTTTTAGGCACATGATGGGGACTTGGGTTCCACTGACCTGATTGCCCATGAGATCCCTCTCATGGATGATGTTCCGGTTCAGCAACGCTATAGGCACATTCCATCATTCGACTATGAAGTTGTTAAAGAACATATTAACAACTTGCTTGAGTCCCAGATAATTAGGGAGAGTAGCAGTCCTTATGCATCCCCCATACTGCTGGTTAAAAAGAAAGACGGCAATCTCTGTACATGCGTTGACTACCGACAGTTGAATAGAAAAAACAGTACAGATGCCTTCCCTCTTCCTTTCATCGAGAAATCCCTCAATGCATTGAGAGGTGCCTGCTGGTTTTCCACAATGGATTTAGCCAGTGGGTACAATTAAGTTCCAGTTGTGGAGACAGATTGGCCTAAAACTGCCTTTTGTACACCATTTGGCCTCTTTAATAGAATTGTATGCCTTGTTTGCTTTTATATCTTGATGACTTTTCTTTCACTGTTGAGCAACATCTGAAGAGGCTGGAGGTGGTGCTTGGGCAGTTACAGCATGAAGGTCTGAAGGCGAAACTTGGAAAGTGTTCCTTCTTTCAGCGCGAGTTGTGCTATTTTGGGCATATGATTTCCTTTCAGGGTGTCTCCAGGGATCTTTGCAAAATAGTGGTAGTTGCCAACTGGCAGCCCCTGGCTGCCATCTCTGAACTGCATTCATTCCTAGGTTTTGCCAGTTACTACCGGCGGTTTGTGGAGGGCTTTGCCAAGTTGGCCACCCCTCTACATAAGCTGGTTGCAGAGCTTAGAGGTTCAAAGTCCAAGATGCGGTCCAAGAAAAGGGTCACTGGGCACTCAACTGCGGAGTGCAATCACAACTTTGAATCATTGAAATCCAAAGTTACTTCAGCGCCTGTGCTTGCTTATGCCGATTTTTCCATCCCATTCATTTTGGAGGTTGATGCAATTCATGGTGGCCTTGGAGCTGTGTTGTCACAAGAGCAAGGAGCCTGGATATGGCCTATAGCCTATGCTAGTAGGGGTCTGTGGCCCACTGAGTGGAACATGGCCAACTATACCTCCATGAAGCTGGACTTTTTGGCTCTTAAGTGGGCCATGGCCGAGAAATTCAGGGAGTATCTTTTGGGGCATAAGTGTGTCATCTATATGGACAACAACCCACTAACTTACCTATCCACTGCTAAGCTTGGTGCTACAGAAAAACGGTGGGCTGCTTAGCTTGTGTCCTTTGATTTTGAAATAAAGTACCACTCAGGGAGGAGTAACAAGAATGCTGATGCATTGTCTCGCCAGTAGCCCCCTGGAGCACCAGACTTGGATGGTCTTTTTCCCACCACCTTGCTTCCGAAGTTTGCTGTTTTGGGAACAGAAGTGGCGCCCCAATTGTGAGGAGCGCAGGCAGCTGTCTTCACCTGCTTTGGCGCTACTCCGACAGTGGGACTGATTGGTTGATAGGAGTGGGGTCCTATATCGCCAAGTCTTTCATCCTGACGGTGCTGAAGCAGTGTTGCAGGTGCTGTTGCCCAATGCTTTGAAAAAGGAAGTGCTCACAGAGGTCCATCAAAGGTATGGCCATCAGGGTGTTGAGCAGACCCTGGAGTTGCTGCATCAGCATTGTTACTGGCCAGGGATGTCTGCTGACGTGGCACTCAACCGGTGGATGCTCAACCGGCCGCTCGTAGTGCTATGGGACATCTGCTGGCTTCTCAGCCTAAAGAAATTTAATTTTACTGTGTTGGAGCCCACTTGTAGTGGGGTTGAAAATGTCTTGGTGATGACTGACGTTTTTAGTAAATATACTCTGGCCATTGCCACCTGTGACCAAGGAGCCTCTACTGTGGCTCAGATTTTAGTGAATGAGTGGTTTTCGAAGTTTGGAGTCCCTGCTCATATCCATTCGGACCAGGGCCGGAACTTCGAGAGTTCCCTAATTCAGCAATTGCGTGCTCTTTATGGGGTAAAGAAGTCACGCACCACACCATAATCATCCAACTGGTAATGAGCAGTGTGAGCGGATTAAGGGCAACAGCTGAACGCCAAAGGAAAATCCATGACCAGCATGTTTGAGTTGGTTTTGGTGCAAGACTTCAGTGCCAAAGGGTGCCACAAGATACAGGATCTGTGGGGCTCTGTGGTGTATAGGGTCCAAAGAGCACAGAAAGAGGGAGGTTCAGCATACACAATTGCATCTGCTGATGGCAAGGGTGTGGCTAAGCAGGTCCACTGTTCTATGTTAAAAGCAGTAGCATGAGCTGACTCCCCCAGTCACTTTGTTGGTCATCCTTCCTCCTCGGTTGCTGATCAGCAACACTCAGAAGATGAGTTGTCATCTGATGGCAACTGGTCTGTTTTAAGGAATGACATGATGCCAACTTCAGTCAATGCAACAACCCATACCACTCCTGGGTTGCAGCTTCCACTAGCTGACATAGTTCCAAGGAAGGTGGGCGCCCCAAGTCCTCTGCTGCTGTGGCAGCAGATGTGCCAGCTACCACTCCAATGGTTCCTTCTACTGCTTCCTCTGATGTCAGTGGTCCTATGTTATGACGGACTTCATGGTCCACTGCAGGACATCATTCTAATGTCTATCACCTTCCAAGATCTGTTGAAGAAGGGATCCAGGCTGCCCGGGATTCACGTAGTTGTTTCTAATTCAGTTACTGCCTTCTTTAAACCATGGAGCTAGTTGGTCTTGATTGTTCCATTGTTGGGGCAACAATGCATTTTGTAGGGGTAGGTTGTAATGAGATGAGTCTACCTCTGTAGCCGAGGCTGCTGCCTCCTTTCAGCTCAGTTAGCCAATCACCAACAGGGGGCACACTATAAAAAGGTGTGGTTTGAGTTCTATCTCTCTTGCTCTTTGGTCACGAGACCACTTGCTACCTGGTCATCTCGTTTGTGGCTTCCTGTTTTGCTGACGCAGATAATGTGGTGGTGGCTACCACGGTTAGGGATAATTTCTTTTATCTTACGATGCTGATTAAACGGTGTTATATTTATGCTATATATTTACTGCATTTATGATTAATGCAATTATGATTTATGATTAATGCAGCTGGGCATTGATCGCTCATGGTACCGCTCATGGGTTTTGCTTTCTCCTGCCGTTATTATAAACAGCTTTGTGCTGCTTGGCTTGACTTTGCTCTGACACGCATGCTTGGCTTGGAAGTTGGTGCTTTCCCCTGCTACCGCCCGCCTACTGTACTGACTTCATCTGGCCTGTTTCCCATCTACACTGCTCCATCATCGTGAAGGGGGTCACGGTGCTCATTGGTCCCAAATGGACAATTATTGTTTTAATTGAAAGCCCTAACTTAAGATCTATATTTTAGCTGTGTGAGTGGTTGGGGTTAATTTATGTGTTTTTCTTTGTTAATTTTCCCTTTGTGTTTTAATTCTGTTAAACTGATTCATTTTGAGGTTGAATCGGTCTGTGACTTTTAGCATTTTTTTCATTAACCTTTACTGCTTTGTTTAATTTATTAAATATTCTTTGAGTTTCTGTTGTATATGTACAAATGTGTTAGTATGCATGGCTCTTGCATTGAGGACAAATGATTTTTAAATAATGACCCAATTGATTGTCACAGTAATGTTGTTGGAGGTGGATTGAAGGTGGAGGTATGCGGTGCTAAGTGCCATTAATCAGTTGTTGTTTGGTAAACAATATTGCTATATTACTCTTAGCTATATATGGGGTAAACTGTGAAATGGGATAGTCACCTGTTGTAATTGTATATGAGACTTTTTCTTTTTAACGAGAGAGAGAAAAGAAAAGAAAACATTTGTACATGCCTTTGTCTCCTCCAGGCTGGATTACTGTAATGCACTCCTCATCGGGATCCCTGGCAAGAGCATTCAGAGACTGCAATACATCCAGAACAGTGCCGCCAGGATCCTGATGAGGGTG
>JBCNYH010213531.1:0-17387 GCA_039654325.1 Tandanus tandanus | reverse complement strand
GTGTCTCTCATCTGGCTTTGCTGAAATATATAACTGTGTATCATCAGCATAACAATGAAAGCTAATGCCATGTTCTCTAATAATATTACCTAAAGGGAGCATGTATAGAGAAAAAAAAAACCTAACCCTGTCTTCATTTTCCGAAGCTGAGGAAGGCCCTGGATCATCATAACCAAAGTAACTGTTTAGAAAATCGGTCCATTCCTTTTGGCCAGCCGCTGAATGCAAGTTGCACAGATCCAAGTAGGCTAGCGAGTTTAATGCTCCTGCAACTCAACGATGTTTTGACAGAGCTATTGTCCCGATCAGACATTAAACCTCAGCATACCATACAATTGTTTCACTAGTAGTGTATCCAAAATTTTGTCATAAATGTTGTGATGGAGGACTCAATAACCGATGTGAGTCACCTGAATGCAGGCATTACTGGTTTTTACACACAATGCAGCCCACAATTATGGATGCGCCAATCAGTGTGCTCGTTTGTGGGTCATGGCTGGGTCACTGACCATTGCATAGTAACAAGGCAGGTTTTTCACGCTCTGATTAGCTTTCTGTAGGGGGTATTGCCATGTAAGTTTTATATATATATATATATATATACACACACACACACACACACACACACACACACACAAAGTGGATTCCCCCATGTCAGGAGGTACCAGGATGATAGGGGTATCGCCAGTGAAAGAGTAATCAGAACTTTTGCTATTTTACGAATATTTCCTGGTCTTTTCTGCCAAGTTTTGAGGTAAGACACTCTACTGAACACTTTCATTACTTTATATAAGTGTCTCGGCTATAAGACTTCAGGAAATAATAGATTAACAGTCCATCTATCAAATCAGAGAAAAACTAAAAATATATACATTTCTAGATATTTCAAAGCATTGGGATGCATTTTGGCCTGTATCTCCAAAGTGGTACCAAACTTCCGAGTCATTTTGCCAGATCAGGTCACATGTGACAAAAGACAAATGTAAATGAATACCAGGTATGGCAAGTGGCATTCTGTCATTACCACCGTTAAGCAGAAATAGAAGGCGAAAAATACCATATGATCGCTCATACATGAAGGGATCCACATCTGCTCTACGCAGACTGTCCACTGGCACTCCCCAGGGCTTAGTACATGGTCCACTTCTGTACTCCCTTCATACTTGGTCCCTTGGTGATGTCATAACCTTACATGTTTTTTTTTTTTAGCTCTTTCCATGTACAGGGATGAGAACAGCCAGAAGCCAAAAAAGAGGAAAGTATTTGGAGAGCCCCGAAGGGGCTATAATTACATGTTATGTACCGGCACAAAAGAAGCAGATGCTAGCAGTTAAGACTTCACTCAGCATAGCCTTGTTTCACTGCAGCTAACCAGCCTAACAAGCTAACAGCACACACTTTCTCTCTGTCTGTGATTTGCTTGTGATATTTCTAATTAATGACTTGTTTAAAAATAAAATGGCTACACGTTATGTACCAGCACACGAGAAGCAGATTCGCTCAGCAGAGCGTCGACTCGTTGCTTTTAACCAGTCGAAAAAGCTAATACAAGAAGAACTTTCTCTCAGTCTGTGATTTTCATTCAATGATTCATTTTCTAAGCCGCTTAATCCTAATTAGGGTCACAGCGAAGCTGGTACCCATCTCAGCCGACTCTGGGCGAGTGCGTCACCACTGTGCCACTGTGCCGCCCAGTCAGTGATGTTCGTGTGATATAATTATTTATAATGAGTGTCTTTTGATGAGTGAATTTAATAATGAGTGAATTTTTTAGCTCACCTTTTTCTGGACAGTTCTTTTGCATGTGCCCTGGATTTTTATAATTGCTGGTAAAAGGTAAACCTTTTTTCCCCCTCTCTGCATGGCTAGAACACCCCACTACAGCACATTTACTCAGCATGTTGCCTCCATTTGCATACACAGCTTCTGCAGGGCTACAAACATGGCGCCGGCTCAGAACCTTTTCTTTTTTATCTGGGCTGTGACCAACCCAAACCCTCCCAACCCCCCACCCCATCCCCGTGGATGTTAATTAAGTTAAAATTTGTTTTGTTCAGAATTTTTACCCACATATAGGTATATCAAACTCTGTTAGGAGTGCTGTGCACGTTCTGAACCCACATTTCGTGGAAAACCTGTGACCTGCCCAGTGTGACTGGGTTGCTACGCGTCATATTTTTGGTAACTTAAATGCAAATCGCTGGAATTCCCCATCACATACTCACATCAACCAATGAACATCAACACCAACTCATCTAGATCTTTGAACAGCTAAAAAACATGGTGGATCGGATATATGACTGTTAAGTTTTGGTTCAGTGGTCACAGCTTATTTCGGAATTCACGGGTCCCAAGTGGCACTTTTGGAATGAGGGTTCATATCTCCTTCATTTAAAAAGATTTGTGATCCTGAAATGAAAAGCTATCCAGTGATATTTTCCTCTAATGAAAATTCCCATTTTTATTTTTTACTGATATACCAACCACATACCTACTATATCCAACAATTTACATTTCCTCTCAGTTTCATAAGCTCCAATTAAATTTATAGTCTCCAAAATATAGGATTTTTAAGGAAGGTTTATTGGGGGCAGCCGGGGCCTAATGGTTAGAGAAGCGGCTTTGGGACCAAAAGGTCGCTGGTCTGATTCCAGAACCAGCAGGAAAACCGTGTGGTGGTGGGGAGTGAGCTGCACCTTCCCTTCCTCCACCTTCATGCCTGAAGTGTCCATGAACAAGATACCGAACCTCCAACTGCTCTCCGGGCGCCGCAGTGTGTGTGTGTGTGTGTGTGTGTGTGTGTGTGTGTGTGCTCACTTTGGAAAGCAGAGATAATAATTTCCCTTGCGGGATTAATACAGTATATAAAAAAAATAACAATAATAATAATAATAATAAATAAAATAAAGAATCAGTTCACTGCATATCTGAGTAAATAATACATAAACAACTTTTTGGTTTATAATAATTACAGATTATAATAATACAAGTTCTCTCTTTATTCATTCAAAATAACATTATCTGTAGATAAATAAAACCAAACAGCTGTAGCCTCCTCATGTCCACGACCCCCTGCTGGGCTTCACACGCGCGGAGTCTTCAGCAAGATGGCGACCGCATTTGACGCCGAAACGAAGTCGGTGTCTGGTTTTTATTTTATTTATTTTGTATGAAAATGTAGTTCGTAATATCGCACAAAATGCAAAATGATAAAACGCACTTGACGTCGAGCAAAAGAAAACAATGGAACACGGAGTTCTCTTAAATTATTAAAAAAAAACTGTGTTTAAAATATTAGTGTACATGTAGAAAAAATACTTAAGATCCTGTCGGTTCGACCCACACAGCTCAAAGAAATCCTTTCAATTAAACTTACCTCAGAATAGGTTTGTGTTTCTGTTTCTTTCTTCTTCTCTGACGGAATGGCGGTTCACAAACCAGTGTGCTGGGCGCATACCGCCACCTGCTGTACTGGAGTGTGAACAGCAGGGTTTTGCGTGTGAGGATTTTAAGAGAGAAGGGAAACGAATTCTCTAATTCATATAACCCATCATGTTCCCCTCTGAATTATATTGACTACACCTTGTAACATGGGGGTAACCACGTATTTTTTATTTTTTTATGGGAACAGCTCCCTCAATATTGGGAAAATAGAAATTCCCTCCCAATCCTCCCACCCCCCCCAATAATATACATTAATATGTGACATATAAACCACTTTTATGAGCCTTGACTGTTAACGGATCGGATCCGTCTCCTACGATTTATTCTCCTGTATCCGTTTGTTAAGGAAAAGAAACGTGTGTGACCACCCCGCTCTCAATTGCACACTTGGTTCCGCCTGGCCCCGGCGGCTTTCTTCGAAACACTGCTCTGACCTGCTCTGACCGGCTCTGACCGACACTGTCACAGCCAGGCTAGAGGGAGGTCTGATACAGATCATGGAGGGAGGACCGTTACCAGCTAAAAAGCAGAAAAAAGCAGGACCAGCTGGCAGACATTAGAGTGTTTTTTCAGACAGTAAGCAACTAAATACCTAAATAATAGTGCTGTTACCAACGTGAGAGCGCAATTTCTTTAATTAATGTGAAAATATGTATCGTGTCGAAGTGACTCAGTTCACTCAGTAAAGCTAGAGTGAAGATAAAGGCAAATAAAACTATGAGGTAGGCTATCTGCTTCCGCCTCCGAGGCGAACTACGTTTGCTACGGTCTGTAGCAATTGACTCTGCTGAAAGTTGGTGACCTCTGTGTGCCTAGGCATCCGCTGACCCCGCTGTATCATTTTACATGGCCTACCACTTCGTGGCTGAGTTGCTGTCATTCCCAATCGCTTCCACTTTGTTATAATACCACTGGAGGTTGACTGTGGGATATTTAGTAGGGTGGAAATTTCATGACTGGACTTGTTGAACAGGTGGCATCCTATCATGGTACCATGTGGAATTCATTGAGCTCCTGAGAGTGACTCAGTGATCTTTCACAAATGTTTGTAGAAGCACTCTGCATGCCTACATGCTTGAATTTATACACATTTGGCCATAGAGGTGATAGGAACACCTGAATTAAATTATTTTGATGCGTGAGTGAATGCTTTTGGCAATATAGTGTATGTGCAAATGATTCCTCATGCTCCCTGTACCACTTTCTCACTGTACCCCAACTTATACCTGTGCCATCAGGGAAGAAAAAAGTCCATTGACCTGATAACCTGCTCATTCAGTACATTCAGGTCATCAACTGACTTCACTTCAGTGCCACATGAATGTTGCTGAGCCTCGACCTGACCAACTGGAGCAACTTTTTTTGGTCAGGGAACACTGAACAAAAGTTGGGATAAAGACGTTTTTACCATGGTGTTGCATCCCCTTTCCTAACATTTATGCTTTTAATCATCTGTAGCAGTTCTGCAATTTGAATTTTCATCCATTCTTGATGCAAGTTTCTCAACAGTCTGCAGTCTCTCTTGTTTCACTGCTAAAACCACTTTTTTATGCAGAGCAAAAGAGTCTCCTTGTAACCAAATAATATTTACTATTTAAAGAGCTTGGGTTAGCTGGATACAGTTCAGTGACTTCTGTTTTTGTACACAACAGACAAACCCAGACGACTTAACACTCACTCACTCACTGAAACACTTAATTCTACTAGGGTCACGGCGACCTCAGTCAGCACTGTAAAACAACAAACCAGTGTCAGCAGGCTTCTTGATTCTGATGTGTTTGCCATCCAACGCACCGCGAGCGTGTGGAAGGATCCAGACTCTTTCAAACTCTGCTGATATGCGCAACCAATCTTCTTCGGTGATGTTGTCTGGCATGACTTCTTTGCATGCTGAGTAACTTGCTTCGCAGACTTCAGGAAAAAAGAGTGATATGGAGTTTTGGGCCACATGGAAGGAATACATCAGATCTGCATAATTCACACCAGTAGCTGGATGCCTGAGTGTTACAGCTAACTTCAGTCCAGGCTCAAGTGGCTCCCTGAAAGTAGACAATCAAATTGTATGCATGTTTAAAATGCAATGACAATGGTAGCTTTATATGAAATATTAGCAAAACTACTAAAATTAGGTAGGAAACTACAAGTGTGTCCACGGGACACAGATACCCCCACTATACCAATACAAAGAAATAAAGCAAGGGCCATAACTCCGGGTAACTTGGCTGTAGAAAATTTTGAAAAAGCGGGGCATGTAGCGTTGCTGCTGTCCGTCCGTACATATGTAATTGTGTACATCCCGAAACCTTCACATCAAGGGTGTTCATCTGTGAAAGTTTGAAAGAATTCCTCCAAATTATGTGCGAGTAGTTGAATGCACAAGGTTTTGCGACGTACGCAATTACGTACATACGGATGGACAGCAGCAATGCTATATTGCCTCTTTTTCAAAGTGGGGGCATAATAAACAAATATGTACCTGGATGAGGTGGACTCTAGCTTGATAGCAGGAGTAACCCTGTCAAGAATCTCTCCAAACAGGTCAGCATCAACTCGGAGAAAGTTTTAGTAGCTAGCAGGGTCTTCTTGCTGCAGCTCATGCTGGAGATGATAATACTGTCCAAAGAGGGTCCTGCAGGCCAGCCAGGTCCTGCACCAAAACCTTCTGCGAGCTGGACACCTCCTCCACCTCGGTCAAGGAATATCTGGTGGTTGCTGGGCCTCTTCCTTTTCCCTCTGGGCGAGTTGAAGGAGCAATTGTAGAAATCGTTGGTATAATTGCATTCTGTTTCTCTCATATGCAATGTTGTCTCTGTGGATGTCAGTTGTCGAATGATGATACAGTGAGAATTGCATACTTTTTGCCAAAAAATGTAAGGAATCGTAAATACTCATAAATCGCTCGTAACTGTTCATAACAACACGTAAAAAGGTCGTAACTAACATGTAAAAGTTCAATGAATTGTAACATTCCGTAATATACTCATACCAATCCGTAAAAAGCTTGTAAAATGCCTGCAACTTGCTCGTAGTTATCCGTGTTAACTCATAACAAATCATGAAATTTTGCCATAAATACATTGTTATACTCGTAATAAACCGTAAATAGTTCGTAATAACTTGTAACAACTCTTAAATCGCTCATAATATCGATAGGATCCGTGTACTTTTATGAATTTGTGCGACACGTAAGGACTTTTTAAAAAAATCTGTGTATGTGAAGGGGGTATAACCCTGTGGATGTGTTCTGAACAGTCTCTGGCCACTAGGCATTTAAGAAGCACCTTTAACCTTTAAGCACTTTTAACCTTTTAAATCATAATTATTTAAACTCATGGATGTATACATTTTAATGTATAGATCATATATTAATATTTGCAAGAGAATGAGCTTTCCATCACTTCGAAACACAAATTGATTCTCAATTCTTGAAAGAGTTTAATTGACATTAAAAACATGAAAAGGATAATAAAACATCAATTACTTGTTATCCTTTAGATAAACACACATGTAACTGCATCATGCATATCTTTCAAGAATCACTTTTTCCCACTGAAAGAGCAGTCCCATTGTTCTACTACTTATTTTGTGTGTGGTGAGGGTGTAAGTGACACTGTGGGCGTAAGTAACACTGTGATACATAAGTTATACAAAAGGGAATTGCTCAGTTTTATAAAAATTTATACATTACATTCAGTCATCGAAACCGAGAGTTTTAGTAACATGATCTTAGTAACTTCTCAGGTCAACCTGGTCAGGGAGATGTATGTATTCCTTTAAGCCATATGATGTGAAAATTTATGATCATCTTAAGCTAATAGAGGGGAGGTTTTAAATACAGTCTTCCAAAGTGGGATTTCGAGGATAATATTAACCACATGTTTCAGGATGATATTCTTTTGATGTTAATTTTTATTATACAGCAATGTAATGCAGACCTGTGTTTCCTCTCCCATCTTTTTCAGCTAAAGGGTTAAACTTAGTTGCTGTCCAAAACAGTGCAAACTTTCAAATGTTCTCCAACTCTGAAGTAGATTTGTGGTATTTGGCAGACACCCTTATCCAGAGCGACTTACATTTATCATTTCTTTTTTTAATTAAACTGAGCAAGTGAAGGCTAAGGGAATTGCTCAAGGAACCAACAGTGTCAGTGTTGTGGTACTAAGGCTTGAACCATCCATCTATGGATCAGTAAGCCAGAGCCTTAACCAGTGAGCTGACCCCTGTCCTTTGTGTTGTCTTGTATAGTTCTTGTTGTTCAAATCTGTATTTGCTGAAAATATTTTGAGTTTAAATTTGACTTTATAAAAAAGTTCATAAGTTTTCATTCCCAATTCAGTTGCTGTAAATTATTATGCAAGTTTTCACTTAAAAACCAGTGAAAAGAGATCAAAAGGCCTGCAATTTTATTTGAACAATGAAACACAGCAGCAATGCACCATATTGTCTATTTTGGTTCATTAAATGAAGTGAAAGCACAGCTCACTTCTCAGCTGTTTACCCAATTGACATCACATGATACACTGGAAGTAAATGAGGCTGACTCAGTCTAGTTATTGGATTCAGGTTAGGTTTGCTGTAGTTATTGGATATGATATGGTCCTTCGGCATGCCCAGTCAAAGATTTGATAGGCTAAACAAATAAAATTTTCTTAAAATACACTCTACCTTCCTTTATCTAGAATTCTTTCATTCATTCATTCATTCATTCTAACAGTTATATCATTACATTCATACGTCCAGAGTCTTTCATAAAAAAACTAAAACTCCAGTTAGCAGTGATATGGTTTCCTTCTTGTGTGAATGCGCTGGTGCATTCTCAGATTACTCGTTGTAGTAAAACTCTTTCCACACTGTGTGCAGGAACATGGTTTCGATCCTGTGTGAATGCGCTGATGTGTTTGGAGAGAACTCATTTGAGTAAAACTCTTTCCACACTGTGAGCAGTGATACGGCTTCTCTCCAGTGTGAATGCGATGGTGGCTTTGGAGCTGACCAACTTGTTTAAAACTTTTTCCACACTTTTAACAGCAATATGGCCTCTCTACTGTCTGAATGCGCTGGTGTATTTTAAGTGTACTTCTGTAAGTAAAACTCTTCGCACAAATTGAGCAAAGTTGTGCATCTTTTTTCATTCTTACAAAACTGGTAATAGTATCAGGTGTACAGGAAGTCATCTGATGGCTTATGGAGTCCTTAGTGGGCCTCATGTTTCTGGGTATCTCTGGGCAGAAATAAAAAGGAACACAATAATAAAAGATAAAACATTTTTATATTATTAACCAGGTAAGGAAGCAATAAGGAATGGGTTAATTCCATTTTTGGAATTTGCTCAAAATAAAATGAGTGACCTACTTTTTGAATCTGGTAGAAACAGTATGCTGCATATGATATATAATATATATAATATAATACCCCCAACCCCAGACTTTATTTTTGTACAGAGCAGACTTTCCTATGTTCTCCAGCTTTGAAGGCCTTGCTGTGGTCTCATTAAATCCTTATTGTCGAAATCTGTATTCTATCACTACAAAATTATTACCCAAATTTTGCAGGTTTTTCACATAAAACTTGATGAATCTAGGCTAGGATTGTCAGAGAACTTGAGAAAAGACAACATAAGACCTGTAGTTTTATTTGAACATTAAAACACAGCCGTAACGCGTCACATGACCTTCCAGAAGTAAATAAGGCTGAATAATTTATTTATTGGATTCAGGTCTTCTCTAGCTAATTGTATATGATCTGGGCCTTCAGAAGACCCAGAGAAAATATGATAAACAAATGGATTTTTCTTAACATACTTCCTTGCCTTTTTTATGTAGTCCATCCATTTATGGTATAAAGTCTGGCATAAAGTCAACATTTGGAAAAAAAAAGTAGTGCTTCCAGTGTTCACAAACTCATTACATGTGGGTCACACCTAAGATGTGAGTGGACTATTTAATGGCATGTTGGCATCAGCCCCATGTTCCCCAGTACCTATATTCCCCCGGCCCAATGTTCCCCAGACCCGATGTTCCCCGGTCCTTATTAAATTAATGGATCTTCCATTGTATTGTATACTTTATAGAAGTAAGCCACAATGATTGTATCCATATTGAAAAAGAAGTATAATGAAACAAAATCAAACAAACTCATCAAAAACTATTTATGGAATATTAGGGTTAGGGTTCCTGGGGAATACTAATTGCACTCCCTGTACACTTTCACTACTCTACACACACACCAACCACACTCACCTGACATCTTTGTGTGCATACTGCAACGACACTTTACACACAATATTATTTATCGTCACTACATTTATATTTTATATTTTTACATTTATATTCGACTTTTAACTATTGGTGACCTTCAAATAGTTATTGTTATTGATTTTTTTTTAATCCTTCTTCAAATATAATACAGTCGTAACAAGCATTTCACTACATATTGTATTGTGTATAATTTTGTATGTGACAAATAAATTTTAATTTAAATAAATCTGAATTTGAATATAGGCACTGGGGAACATAGGCCTTGGGTAACATATATACTGGGGAACAGAGACATGTACCCAGCCTGTAATGGGTGGCAGAACCAGAGGTGCTCGTGCCGTTTATAGCCGCTGCAGCTACAGTTAAATCTCTTTCCACACTGTGATCAGTGATGTGGCTTCTCTCCTGTGTGAATGCGCTGGTGCTTTTGAAGATGACCCATTTGACTAAAACTCTTTCCACACTGTGAGCAGCGATGTGGCTTCTCTCCTGTGTGAATGCGCTGATGTTTTTGAAGATTACCCATTTGACTAAAACTCCTTCCACACTGTGAGCAGTGATATGGCTTCTCTCCGGTGTGAATGCGCTGGTGTCTTCGGAGATTACACATTTGATTAAAACTTTTTCCACACTGTTGGCAGTGATATGGCTTCTCTCCTGTGTGAATGCGTTGGTGTGTTCGCAAAAGACTTATATGAGTAAAATTCTTTCCACACTCTAAGCAGTGATGCAGCTTCTCTCCTGTGTGAATGCACCGGTGTGTTTGGAGAGAACTCATTTGAGTAAAATTCATTCCACACTGTAAGCAGTGATGCAGCTTCTCTCCTGTGTGGATGCGCTGGTGTCTTCGGAGATTACCCATTTGATTAAAACTTTTTCCACACTGTTGGCAGTGATACGGTTTCTCTCCTGTGTGAATGCGCTGGTGTTTTTGGAGACCATACATTTGACTGAAAGTTTTTCCACACCGTGAGCAGTGATACGGCTTCTCTCCTGTGTGAATGTGAATGCACTGGTGTTTTTGGAGACCACACATTTGATTAAAACTCTTTCCACACTGTGAGCAGTGATACGGCTTCTCTCCTGTGTGAATGCGCTGGTGTACTTGGAGACCATACATTTGATTAAAACTTTTTCCACATTGTGAGCAGTGATACGGCTTCTTTCCGGTGTGAATGCGCTGATGTATTTGGAGAGAATTAACTTGATTAAAACTCTTTCCACACTGTGAGCAGTGATGTGGCTTCTCTCTGGTGTGAATGCGCAGGTGTGATTGGAAATAACTCATTACACTAAAACTCTTTCCACACTGTGAGCACAGATATGGCTTCTCTCCTGTGTGAATGCGCTGGTGTACTTGGAGAGAATTTGCATAAGTAAAGCTTTTCCCACACTGTGAGCAGTGATACGGCTTCTCTCCAGTGTGAATGCGATGGTGGTTATTGAGGGTATTTATGTGAGTAAAACTCTTTCCACACTGTAAGCAGTGATACGGTTTCTCTCCTGTGTGAATGCGCTGGTGTGTTTGCAGATGACTCTTTACTATAAAACTTTTTTCACACTGTAGGCAGTGATACGGTTTCTCTCCTGTGTGAATGCGCTGGTGTGTTTGCAGACGACTCTTTACTATAAAACCTTTTCCACACTGTAAGCATTGATACGGTTTCTCTTTTGTGTGAACGCGCTGGTGTATTTGCAGATGACCCATTACTTTAAAAGTTTTTCCACACTGTGAGCAGTGATACGGCTTCTCCTCTGTGTGAACAAGCTGGTGTGTTTGCAGATGACCCATAACCTTAAAAGTTTTTCCACACTGTGAGCAGTGATACGGCTTCTCTCCTGTGTGAATCTGATGGTGTCTTTGGAGCTGACCAACTTGTTTAAAACTTTTTCCACACTGAGAACAGCAATATGGCCTCTCTCCTGTGTGAATGCGCTGGTGTATTATGAGTGTACTTCTGTAAGTAAAACTCTTCCCACAAACTGAGCAAAGGTGTGGATCTTTTTTCATTCTTACAGAACTGGTGATAGTATCAGATGTACTGGAAGTTGTCTGATCGCTAATGGAGTCCTTAGTGGGCCTCATGTTTTTGGGTATCTCTGGGTGGAAATAAAAAGGAAGACAATAACAAAATAAAACATTATTATATCATTAACCAAGTGAGGAAGCAATAAGGAATCGGTTGATTCCATTTTTGGACTTTGCTCAAAATAAAATGAGTGACCTACTTTTTGAATCTGGTAGAAACAGTATGCTGCATATGATATATAATGCTCTCTATAGTATGTGGAACAAAGACATACACTTTTTATTTGCCTCTGCGCTGATCAAATTAAAATTAATACTAAAGCAATTGGTACTAGTTTCTGCATTGGCTACCTGTCAGATTTCACATCGCTTAAAATATTTTCATCCAATCTCACTCATATTTTCATTGGTAACCTACTTCATTCCTGCCCGGCATCGAGAGCACTGAAGTGATCTGATCAACAACAACAACAACTTGCTCTCCCAAGATCTCGGCTGAAAGGATGACAGAGCATTCCTTGTTGTTAACCTTAGCCATTGAAATGATCTTCCTCTTCATGTTAGGTATTCTCTGTCTGCAACATCTATATGTAAATATGATATATCAGTGTTCCAGTCAGCTTATTGTGCCTGGGTGCCACACCCAGCTTTCCAGTGCCTGCACCCTGCCTGCAACTACAGGCTACCTCAACTACCTTTGGATCTGAAGGAGAGTAACAACAACTTATCATGTAAGACCAAAATATATAGATCTTATTTATTTTCATCATAATTGACGCATCTAATCTGATCAGCATTTGAATACAAAGAAACCATTTTTAACCACTAAAAAAACTTTGACCTAGTATCATTTCTGTCATCATCTTTCTGCTCATGTTAGGAGTCACCAAAGTGGATTGTCCTCGTCCATTTTGCTGTCCTCTGCTTGTCTCTCCATTGCGTCAATCACGCATTCATTCCTCTTCTTTTTCCATCCTCAAAATTCTTCTACCAATATACCTTTCATCCCTCCGCTACACATGACCAAACCATCTTAATCTGGCCTTTATCGTCAAAAACTACTTTCACAGGTTTGTGCCAGAACAACTAGCGTCTGGAACAAGTTCCCCTGGTGCAACTGCCAGTGTAAAAATTATTTACATGACAACTTGACTCCGGTGGCTACAACTTGCTCCAATTTTCAAGGTGATGCAAGTTGGTCCAGAACATCTTGTTCTAGGTACAACTTGCTGTTTGAAGTAGGAGGATTTACATGTGTGCAGTAGTGTCCATCACGGGTAAGTCATATTGTGACCCTTTGTGTCACAAAATCAGCTCTTCTACAGTGGGTTGCGCTACTGCCACATTATCAAGCCTACCATGGTAACCCTAAAAAGAAGTAACAAATAGACAAAGCAATTCTAATGGTTATCCAACTCAGATCCAACCATAAATGATTTTGATGCTGAAAGTCGAGTCTGCCTGTTCATAGGTTTTAATTCAATGGGACAAATGGACTAGCAATGTCCAGCATTTCTTGAAAAGTCCTTCAAAGAAAATTAAACCCAAACTTTATAAAAGGTTGCATGCATGGTTTGTCTGTTTTTGTCAAATCGCACTGTTTCATAAATCTTTCTTCTTGTAGAAAATAAAAACCAGTAATAACTCTGCAAACAGGGGGCAACATGGCACTGCAAAAATGTACGTGATTATCACATGCTTTAAACAATACAAAATTAATTTGCTATGAATACATGGAGCGGTATACTTCTCTTTCATATGTATGAGCAGAGGCTTGATTTATGTATGTGTATGGCTTTGCTAATGGAACCACAAATTGGGACACCTAATCTAAATTTTCCAGTTAAATAAAACAAGATCTAAATCATGACGGCCTGGAGAGACTGATGGCAGGAGGGAACAGACCCCACTGGGGCTGGCATGGGCTAGCTACTCATGCTGACAGAATCCATCACTAGAAAGCAAATTGGCTCCACCCACCTCATGCTACAGAAACCTCAAGAAAGAGAATACCCCCTGAGTCTGTGAGAGCGGAGGTGCAAGAAGACTCTTTGACAGATCATATGGACATAAGCTCCAGAACTGCATCTGTGGTTGGAAAAAGGTAACATCAGAGAAAGGCCTTAAGATCCATCAGGGCAGGAAGAAATGCAGCGTTGAACTGAGCAAGGGGCCCCGCATTGACCATTACTTCCTCAGGGGTAGGCCAAATCAGTCAGATGAAGCCCAGTGGCAGGACAATCACCACAGTCCACAGGGTATCAGAACCCCAGTCCCAGCGCAACTAGACACAGAGCTTCCCAGAATCATGAGACCAGAGCCAATCCCGCCACGTCCAGCAGCAGAAAGGAACATGGATGGAAGAAAGCCCCAGATCCACTGGCCATAATCCTGCCAGAAGAAAGAGTGGGCAACCATTAACCCAGACCATGTACAAATCCTTGAGGGTCAGAAAGGTGATGTTAGAAAAAACCTTGAGAAGCTGGGAGAGATAATCTTTGCCTATGGGGCAGAGAGATATGGGGTTTAATCCACAGCCACAGAAGGAAGCATCAGATAAGCCCAAGTCCAGGAGACTTCAGGAGATACAAAGACTTGTAACAGAAAGAAGAAGTCTGAAAAAACAGTGGGAAAAGGCCACAGAAGAGGAGAAAAAGGGATTAGAAGCACTTCAAAGCATTTGTCAAGCAGCGCCTGGCAATGCTGAGAAGAGCAGAAACACCTGAGGAGGACCTCTTCTGGAAACAAGAAGCACATACCAGCCACCATTCCAGTTGACATACCACCAAGGCCACCTAAGTGGAGTGAAGTAGAAAATGCAGAAAATCTGCATCAGCCCCTGGGCCCAATGGCATTACATACAGGTTTTATAAGAACACCGCTGGTGTCCTGATACACCTCTGGAAGCAAATGGTTGTGGCATGGAAAAAGAAAAGCATCCCAAAAGGCATGGCAAAGGGCAGGAGGGATTCTTATTCCCAAGAAAAGAATTCATCAACAATTAATCAGTTCTGCCAAATCAGTCTCCTGAATGTGGAAGAGAAGGTTTTCTTCAGTGTAGTGGCCCAAAGGCTCTCAGCTTTTTTGCAGATTAACAATTTTGTCGACAACTCAGTGCAGAAGGCAGGGATGGGTTTCTCGGGATGTTTGGAACATGCCAACACCATCTGGCACCAGCTGCAAACAGCTAAGAAGGAGAAGGACCTACATGTGATCTTCCTAGATCTTGCCAATGCCTTTGGGTTGGTGACACATGAGAGATACTGTGGGTGGCCTTTAACTTCTTTTATGTACCCGAAGACGTAACAGCGCTGGTCAAAGCGCACTTCCAAGATCTTCAGTTCTGTGTGACCACACAAGGCACTACCACCGCCTGGCAACATCTTGAGATCGGCATAATGGCAGGCTGCACCATCTCCCCACTTGCTTTCACTATGTAATTGGAGCTCATCATAAGAGCTTCAAAGTGGGTGGTTGGAGGCAACAAATGAAGAACAGTCTGCGTCTCCAAGAAAACATTGGGTGGGCACAAATGGAGATTAAACCTAGTAAATCTCACAGTATCTTTATTGTCAAAGGCCAGCTCACCAATGAGAGGTTCTTCATAAACAATGAACCAAAGGACTCTGAACAGCTGGAGCAACTCAGACAGGACACAATTAGTGGTCTCAGAAAAAACAGAAAAACATACTGCTCTCCCGGGAATCATAAAGGTGTGGTGTTTCCAATTTGGCTTACTGATCCGCCTCATGTGGCCAATCACCATGTATGAGGTCACATTATCCCATGCCATAAAGCTAAATCAGTGGTTTGGCTTACCAAGGTGCCTGAGCAACATAGGCCTCTATGGGAACAGAGCTCTTTCCCTGCCAACATCAAGCCTTGTGGAGCACATGAGGGGTTTAAGTGCACCAAGGCAAGGTTAGAAATGATGCTCAATCAGTCCAAAGATCGCTTCATGAGAGACAATGGGCTAACCCTCAAAACAGGGTGAAAGTGGAGCCCAGTCATGGCGGTCGCAAAAGCAAAGGCTGCCCTCAAACACAGAGACATTGTGGGCCAAGTACAACATGGCACAGGGAGATTGGGCCTGGGATCAACAACACCGACTTGGCTGACGGCTACACCAACTAAACGCCGGCAGCTGGTTGTGGAAGAAGTGTGCCGCCAAGAGGAAGCAGCCAGATGTGCCAGGGCCTCTCGTCCCTGTGCAGTCCCAGCAACCCTCAAACACGTTCTGGTGGGTTGCAAGACCAGCTTGATGCAGGGGAGATATACCTGGCGCCACAATCAGGTACTGAGGTGCTTGGCCTTGGTGCTGGAGGACAAGAGAACCTCAATCAATGCCATCCCCCCAATGCTCAGCCTACTTTCCCACATTTCACATCCCTCGTACATGGAGGTGAAAAGCAAGCCAAGCCCATGCACCCACCTGCATGTCGGCTGATAATAGCCATGAACTGGCGTGTCAACCTACATCAGAGACTCACCTTCCCGCCTGAGATCGCACAGACCAACCTGTGTCCTGACTTGGTCCTATGGTCCAACTCCTGCCGCTATATCCTCATCTTGGAGCTCACAGTCCCATGGGAAGACTCCTTTGATGGGACATTTGAAAGGAAAAGGCTACGATATGCTAATCTATCAGCTGAGGCAGAGGGACAGGGATGGAAGGTTAAGGTGTGTCCGGTGGACGTGGGCTGAAGGGATTTGTGGCAAGGTCCACCACAAGGCTCCTCAAGAAGATGGGCATTATAGGGCAGGCCCAGCGAAAGACTATTAAAGATCTCGCCACCACTGCTGAAAGAAGCAGCCACTGGCTGTGGCTGAGGCGGAAGGATACTGTATGGCCTGTTAAACAACCTTTTCCCACTATGCGACACGCACCCTGGTCTGATCAGCCAGTGGAGGGCCTGCTTCAGCTAAGGGTGTATTGTGATAAATGGCCAAAAAACCCAGTGAAGCCAGGGCACACAACCGATGATGTGTCGCATGGGTGGATAATATCTAGTCCTTTAATCAATTAATATGGACTAACTTTGTGTACATTAAAATTGGCATGCTTCGTAAGTTAGTCTGCTCAAAAAGTTTTGAGAGTTTCATGGTGTCCATCTGCTGCACAAAGGTTTTTGGAAAGCATATAATTTTGGGACACATGAATGTGAAACAGATTGAAATTTGTTCAGTCTGCTAGAAGTATTCTGCAGCATGTGCAAAATCCTAAATCCCATGTCCAAAGTGATAGATTTACAGGGTGTTTTTGTACAGACACTGAAACTCACAAAAACTGAACATAATCAGAACTGGAAAAGTTGTCTATCATTTGTGATACTCTATTAAACACCTGTATTGCCTGGATATTAATGTTATATTGTAATAAATATACGGAAGTGATATTGTTATGGTTTTATGTGTAACACCACAAAAAAAATTATGAATATTTGTGAGTTTCACAGACAACAACTTTGTCTACACAGTATTTATATTTCAAAATTTTCCACAAGATTTTATGGTCCTTATGTAAGTAATGTTTAAAACGAGAGACTATTTTCATGTTCAGGAAACTAAACAACAAAAGCCTTTGAAAATCTGTGGGGAATCCCCAAGGCATGCCTACTTTAATGTCTCAATGAGCGGACACAAAAATGAAACGCACA
>JBCNYH010213328.1:0-17465 GCA_039654325.1 Tandanus tandanus | reverse complement strand
TCGGCACAGGTCTTCAGGACCCGACCCATGATGCCATCTGGTCCTGCTGCCTTCCTTGTATTCACTCTCCTGAATGCTTTTCTCACGTCGTGCTCCGAGATGATGAATGAGTTAGCCTCTCTGTTATGCTCCAGAAGTGTGCTGTCCATAGCACTGTTAGCACTGCTAATGCTGTTAGCACTGTGAGCTGCAGCCTCGAAGCGAGCATAAAAGGTGTTAAGCTCGTCTGCCAGAGAAGCGTCTGCATTCGCCGGTCTGGAAGATGGTGTTTTGTAGTCCGTCATAGTTCGTAATCCTTGCCACAGACTTCTAGAGCCACTCTGTTGAAATTGTGACTCTAGTTTCTGTCCATGGCACTGCTTCACCTCCTTCACCACTCTGTGCACGTTGTAGGATGCAGTCTTGTACTCGTTCATGTTTCCACTGGCGAGCCCCGTGTTATATGCAGCAGAACGGGATGTCATAGCATCGCGGACGGATTTATCCCCCCACGGATAATGATTAGGAAATGTTTAGGAAATGTTCTGATGATAGTCTTCTCAACTGTGTCATCCACTAGTTTCCCAATGAATCCCACAACCACTTCCGTAAACATGTTGATGTCATCAGAGCTGCACTCTTAAAGAGCTGGCACTGTTAAATTCCCCCGCCACAATAAGTCCCGGTGTTGAGTTTGGTGCTGTGTGAGTTCTTCATGTAGCTCGCATAAAGCAGTGTGGTGTCCGCCTGAGGTGGAATATAAACGGCGCTGACTATGACCGATGTACACTCCCGAGGAAGATAAAAAGGACAACATTTGATGGTCAATAGTTCCAGGTTGGGTGTGCCGGAGCGAGTGAGAGGAACAATGCTCACGCTGTTGCACCAGCTACTGTTCACCATTAAACACACGCCGCCTCCCCTTTACTTTCCTGATTCCATTGTTCTCTCCATGCGGTGAACCGAGAAGAACTCGGCCGGCTGGATGGTGTGGTCCAGCACCGCTGGGTTCTGCCATGTCTCGGTGAAGCAGAGGAGATTGCAGTCTGGAATGTCTCTCTGGAACTTTACCCTGGCCCTGAGGTCATCGAGCTTATTCTCCAGAGACTGGACATTGGCGAGCAGAACGCTGGGCAGAGGTGTACGGTGTGCACGAGCTCTCAGCCTGTTCCTGACGCCAGCTCATTTCCCCAGGGGCTGCCGCTTTGGGTCCCGTCCTTTGTTCTCCCTCAGGATCTCCTTCGGCCAGCTTGGATTCGGGGTTAAAACGTTGAATTGTGAGTACATTGTACACCAATAGAAATAAGAGTATCTCTATCGTAATGAATGCACTCCATGTTGAAGAATTTGCCGGTTTCATGAATTAAAAATTAACTTGAAAAACAAAAACAAAGAAAAAAAGTGGTAGGAGCAGTCATGACGGCGGCCGACTTCAACAGCGCTGGGAGATCTAGATCCATTATTTATTGTCTATTGATACAGATCCAACTCCAAAGCCCAATGACCATGTCATTCTGTGGGGTCATGCATAACATCCAGTTTAGGTAGACTGAGGAGTGGATAATGATCAGTGTTGATTGTAAATGGATTACAATTCAAGTAGTGTCTGAAGTGTCTCACAAACTAGACAATGGCCTAGAGTTCTTATTTCTTGTCATATGTTGACCACTTCTTCTCTGTGCAGGACAGAACATGACTTGCATATGCTATAACTCTTTCTTTCTCGTGTGATATGAGTGTGTCTTTCAGTGTTTGAAATGCAGTGGAGCACTCTTCAGTACATTCAAATGGCACATGTTTTTGTACGACTCTGTGAAGAGAATGAGCAAGAAATGCATACTTGTGTACAAAATGTCTGTAATAAGAGCATACTCCCAGAAATGCTCATACATCAGTGGATGATCTTGGGACTGGCCACTCACATATGCGGTGGCTGCTGAGTGGGTACAGTGCAAGTCCTGCAAAGTCATGAGCTACTAGTCCTTTAAGTGGCACATCTAGTTTAGCAGAGATCACCATTTCTGACATGGCTGGAACTCTAAATGTTGAAGATACTGTAACATCAGTAAGTTTAGGAAAATACTGGTGTGGACTGACCAGTGGCACTACTTTGTGATCTACTATGTGAGTCATGTTGCGGGTGTCAACAATGATGCCATTAACAACCCAAAAAATCCCAGCCCAAAATCAGCGGTTTAGTGCAGTTTCTGACAACTTGAAAAGCATGTGTCATCGGCTTGTTCGTAATACTTAAATTAACTGAGATTGAGCCAACTGAAAGAGTCAGAGTTAGAAAAATCTGGTGGAAAGTTCCTGCCTTATATAGGCTGAAGAAAAACTCTCAAGTCACATGCAAATCACTGTCCCACAAATCCATTCCATTGCTCATTAGGGTCCTTTGTCCACTAGGGTTGATTTGACAAAAGCCAAGTTTGGATATCCGCAGGTTTGCAGAGCTTTCTTGACATGTTTTTGTTCTTTTTCTTTTTCTTTCATCTTAGTGGGAGTAGTTTCAGCCTGGTCATGCAGAGTTCTGATGACAGACAGTTTGTGTTCCAGTGGGTGGTGTGAATCAAAACGCAAGTACTGATCAGTGGTTTCCTGTAGACTTCAGTGCTGAGACTCCTCCATGTATACAACACAGGTATAACTTGTTGTTGTGTGCATCTTCTCTGGTGAACTTGATGTTGCTGTCCACTGAGTTAATGTGCTCGAAGAAGTCTTCCACTTCCTGGGTTTGGATTTTCACCCATTTGTCATGCACATATCTAAACCAATGGCTCAGTGTTGTTCCCTTGTAGGAGTTGAGTGCTATGCTTTCCACTTACTTCATGTAGAGGTTGGCAACAATGGGTGATACTGGAGAACCCATGGCACATCCATGTTTTTGTTTGTAGAAACTATCTTTATATTTAAAGTAGGTGGTGGAAAGGCAGAGGTCCAGCAGGTCGCAGATCTGGTCCGGAGTGAAGCTGATCCTGTTGATGAAGGATCCATCTTTTTCCAGTCTCTTTCTGATGGTCCCCACTGCTTCCCATGTTGGAATGCAGGTGAAAAGTGAGGTGACATCAAATGAGACAATACTGATGATGGGTCTGAGTGGTGCTCCTTCTTTGTGTATCTTGGGGAGTCCATATATGCATGGTGTGGCCTCTCCAGGATATAATCTGTAGTAGAATGGACGTCGATTACTTCGGCCTTTTTAAGTTTCTTTAGATGTTCTGTGATTTTCTTGTTGTAACTGTTAGTTAGGTCTCTTTTCAAAGCTTCGTAGGTGGTGCTGTCACTTAATAATGCTGTTATCTTGTTATGGTAGTCTGCTGTGTTGAGAACCACAGTGCAACATCCCTTGTCTGCTGGCAGAATAGTGATGTGTGATGTGGATTCACACCATTCACTGGAACACAAACTGTCTGTCATCAGAACTCTGCATCACCGTGCTGAAACTATTCCCACCAAGATGAAGGAAAAAGAAAAAGATCAAAAACATGTCAAGAAAGCTCTGCAAACCTGCAGATATCCAGACTTGGCTTTTGTCAAATCAGCAAAGAAATCCAGAAGTAACAACAAGACATCCAACAGAGAGGAGAAGAAGAGCAGGGGCAAAAATTTTGTCATTCCATATGTGGCAGAAGTGTCTGAGAAATTTCGAAGCATAACATGACATTCCAGTAAATTTCAAACCCAACACCAACTTTAGACAAAAACTGGTTCACCCCAAGGACAAAACTTCCAAAGAGAAGCTGAGCAGTGTTGTGTACGCAGTTTAGTGCAGCGAGGAGTGCTCAGACCTGTACATAGGATAAACTAAACAACAACTGCACAAACAGATGGCGCAACACAGGAGAGCCACCTCTTCAGGTCAAGACTCAGCAGTCCACTTACATCTCAAGGACAAGGGACACTCATTTGATGACAGCAATGTACAGATTTTGGACTGGAAAGAGAGATGGTTTGAAAGAGGAGTAAAAGAAGCCATCTATGTGAAGAAGGAAAAACCAACATTAAACCAAGGAGGCGGTTGGGGTTTCACCTTTCAAGCACTTACAAGGCAGCCCTGGATCTCCTTCCCAAGAGGTTTCACTCCACTTCACACCTTAATTCAGGTGACCAAACGACCCCATATGCAGACCAGGTAAACAACCCCAGTGGACAAAGGACCCTAACAACCAATGGGATGGATGTGTGGGACAGTGATTTACATGTGACTTGAGAGTTTTTTCCTCAGTCTATATAAGGCAGGAACTTTCCACCAGATTTTTCTAACTGACCAAGCTTTTTAGATTAAAAGTGAAACGTCTTCAAAAACCACAAATAGAAGTCCAGCTGCCTCGACTCATGCTTTTTGAGATTTCCATTACCTGGATGATTGAGAATCAACACCAACGTATCACCAGAGTAAAGATCGATCTTTCAAGCCTTAACTATAAACTTAATTTTTAACTGAAATGACTTCAGGTTGTGGGTGAATTAAAAGCACAGGGAAAGAGAAGCATGTGTAGCTTGGTTCATTTTAATGTCTGACAACACCTTAGGACAACTAAACACCAAATACAAGTGATACATCACCACATTAACTCTAAAATTATAAGAAACCTTACTGGCAAACTGTACCTTTTATCTAGTTCCTGATCTAAATCAAAGGACAGAATACAATAAAATGTATACATAGTTACTATTAAACTGTAACTATCAATTCTCACAGTAATCTGAGAAACACATAAGGTAAACTACAAAATAACTCTTCCAAAAATAAATCTCACCTTACGATATTATCTACATGAGCTTCAAATGAATAACTGGGGTCAATAATCATACCAAGGTCCTTTACTGCCTCACATGACAAAACTAAAACACCATCCAAAGTTATTACATAATCAGAAACGGCATTTCTAGCTGCCTGTGATCCGAGTACAAGTACTTCTGTCTTATCACAATTTAATATGAAGAAGTTAGTAAGCACCCAATGCCTTATGTTCTTTATACCTTTCTCAACTTTATTAAGCGGGTGTCTTTCATCAGCGTAACAATGAATGCTAATACCATGTTCACAGATAAAATAGCCGATAACAGTCAGTTAAATAAGATCTAAACCAGGAGAGGGCTGTTTCCTTAACTCCATCAGAATTTTCTAATCTTGGGGATAAAAGGGAGGGTTGATATTGGTTTATAGTTGGACAGCTGATATAGGTTGAGGTCAGGTTTTCAATCAGAAGTTTGATAATTGCTGGTTTAAAAGATTCCGGTACATAACCAGTGCTAAGAGAGGAATTAATTACATTTAATAAAGGGTTGACCACTTCTGGTAATATCAGTTTAAAGAAAAATTTTGAAGTTAAGGGATTTTTTTTTGCCTGATATTTTCAATTTTAACATTTTTAATTTTAACAATAAAAAATAAAAAATTCTACTTGGAATACCATTAATTTAGTTTGACACCATTTTCGTTTTAATTTCTGGGTTTTCTGTTTTAATGTGCATGTGCCATCATCATACCAGGGTGCAATTTTTTTTCTCTCTGATTAGTTTTCTTTTAAGAGAAGCTACATTATCCTAATCAAGTTTTATGGGGTCTGATGGCGATCCAATCATAGTTCATGATTCTGGGAGATTATTAATAAAACTCTGCACATTAGTTGATAAAATAAAAATGAATAGTTGATGTAATAGTACACATAGGGCCAGGTCTACTAAGATCCCAATCTGCATGTACTAATTTGCATGCGCAATCTAGAATTTTGAGTGTGGAACCACGGTTTGCGGGTAATTTACTAAGAGTGATTGCGTAAATCACAACAAGTACAAACGTGTTGGAGACACGCCCATTTAAATGAGGATTTTGCGTGTTTCATGTTTTGCACTATGGCGAGTTTGGAGCGCAAAATGAAATTCAACCCTGTAGAGTTAGAGGTGTTGGTAGATGATGCCAATTAACACTTAAATGAGCTACAGCAAAGAAATCTGATGATCACACAAAGGAATGCTATATGGGAGAAAATCTGAAATCTGAAAAAGTAAATGCTGTTGGTAAATCGATGCAAACAGTGGATGAGGAGTGAAAAGAAGACATCAAGACATCAGAAGAAGAACAAAAGAAAAATTAGTGTATAATAAATCATCTGCAATTAAAAGTAACACTTTTTTCTGAAAAGATATTTATTTTAATAAATGAAGAATGAATGTACCTCCTGTGGCAACATTTTGCAGTCTTTCAAGTCAAATCCCCAGCAAAAAACGTTTTTTATATGTATATGTATAAATTCATCAGAAGTTCAGCCACCTCCCTCAAATCCCCCCAAAGCAGCCGCCACCCCTGCAGAGCCTCGAAAGGGTCCAGAGGACATTGATCTGGAGTTGCAGCCCTTCAGACAATTGCACGGGAGATGCACGCAGCGTCATCGTTGGCACGGGCAGTCAGGTGCGACAGTCTAATATATTTTGTGACTGAAGCAATGTGTGTGATATGATTTTGCAGGACTTAACCTAATTCGACGTTAATGAGACTGAACATTTCGTTTGATAATATGTTTAAATGAAGCTGGTTTGAAGCTTCCTTTAACCAGAGCTCCTTCAGGTTTCTCAGCAGGTGTCTCACTGAGGAGAGCAAACCGGTTCGACAAGTGAAGCTTAGACGAGTGGTGCTCCCCGAGTGGTCAGAGTGGTGCCGCCGAGTCTTGACCCATTCACCCCGCTGCGATGGCTCTGATGCTGGAAGAGAGGGGGTTGCTATCTCTGTCTAAGGCACCCAGACTTTCCACTACAAAACCAACACTACTCTCACGTGCCCTCTCTAAAGTTTCGATGCACACTTCTAATGCTACAATCTTCTCCTTCAGAGAGCTCACTAGTGTACACCTATCACAGATAAAATTTTTACTAATTAGGAGAACTACTAAATATAGTTTATAGAATAGTGGAGGAATGATGATTTGTATTAAAGATGATTTGTATTAAATAAATTTTGATCAGTGAAAATTGAATTGTTAAATAATGATGATTTGTATTAAATTGTAGTTGAACTGTTAAATAATGATTTATGCATAAAAAAACCTGAGGGCTGCCCAAAAGTCCGCCCAAGGCCTACCACATAATGTCAACACCACCTGATGAAAACAATCTCTGGTCTTCTCTTGAGCCGAGAAATAATGGTGGCGAACATTAACATTGAAAACCAATGGTATGAATACCCAGCATTGAGTGGATTTGGGTGTCTTCGAATTCTCATTTGGAGATCACACCTGCTGCGCTGAACTGCTATTATTTTCACTCTGACTGAATAACTTGAACTACTTTGATTGAATATAACTGCTCTTTAATTTTGAATCTACGTCTCTTGGTGTGACCTTTGATGTGAGAAAGAAATTCATTTTGACTGATCTTGTGATGCTAAAAAGCTCAATAAACTTGGCACATAGATGTGTATATGGGCAATTTTTTTTAATTTTGTGGTGTGGCTGTGGAAAAATGCGTCTAAAGCGCCCCCCTAGAAAATAACAAAAAGCAGCCCCTGCAATGTGTTTTTTCTATATGATCAAAATCGATCAAGTTAAAAATATAACGTTTCAGTATGAACAAAAAAGCCTCTTGTACCCAAATCCAAAAAGCAACAGGACAGCCATTTTTTTATTTATTTATTTTTTTGGTTGGGGCAGTTTGATTCTGATTTTGATTCCATTGATCTGATCAACTCAAATATTAGCAGTCTAGATATATATAGAATTAAATGTTACTTAAAGACATCACAGCTTAAATTTTGATGTCTCTATGTATAGCAGAAAGTTGCAATTAAGTTGCAGTAACTTAAACATACTTTGGTCAATCTGAGGTATCAGGCCACTGGGGGTGTGTGTTTTGGACCCATGAACTGTGGAAGGCCTATGGCCTGCCGGTCTGAAATGTCATAATGTCATATATTTGGTCCCCCATAAATTTTACACAAATTGCTGGACTTCCCTATCATGAACTGGAATTAATTATTGATTACTAACAGCATCAACATGAATATGAATACAGAAATTGTTATATCTTTGGAATGAGTGATCATATTTCCTTTATTTAAAGACATTGGTAATCCTGAAATGGAGAACTGTCCAACGAAGTCATCTCTAATGAAATATATATTTAAATTGTTAATGATTATTCCTATAGAAAAGCAAAACTCACGTGATTGGGACGGTACAGGATAAAAAAAAGTTAACGGGAGCTGACGGGAGCCGGCCAAAAAAAAAACAAAAACAAAAAAACATAGGACAGGTGCCGCCATTTTGTAGTTTTCTTTCAATAAGCCCACACTGTAACACAAGTCAAAAAACTGAACAGCCCAGAACCAGGCCCGTAGCGAGGGGGGTTTGAACAAACCACCCAAATTCCACCAAAAGGTCCGCCTAGATGACCCTACTTTTTTTTTTCAGCGATTTGCCGGTTTAATGAAAACAGTAAACACCTGCAGAGAGCCTCAGTGCCTCACTCAGCGAATGGCTGACGTCATACTGGCAGCCAGCCAGGCTCGCTAGAAGGAATAAAGCCGCTAGCTAGCTTAGTCCGGCAAGTGTGCTGGCGAGTGACGTCATTACACCTGTTGTTATTGATGTTCCGGTGGGCTCACGAGGGATGCAGCACAACAGAATGAGCAATCTGTTGTTCAGGCATTTTCATCAACGTTTCCACATATTTCGTTTATATTACCATGGTACGTTATGAGTTTTATTACCAGTTATAAATACAGCATATTGAATGTGGAGCTGTGTACAGTCAGTGAATGTAATTTGTTGTGATTAGCTCAACTGAACTGGAGCTCCGAGAAAGTTTTCAGATGCTAACAGCTACTGTGCCGGGTAGCAGGCTTCATCCCTTAGTTAAACAGAGCAAGTTTTTTAATGCTATTTGTATTATAAAGTGATTTCTGTTAAAATGTAACTGTTTGAGTGCTTATTCTTTTATTCAGTAAGGTGTTGAAGGTTTACGCTATGTGCTTATATATTCACTAATGCCTAGTTTTTAGGTGAAAGAGTTAAAGTATTGTGCTGTAAATTCATGTCTTTGTTGACAAATATGTTAAGGAAGCAGCAAAAAAAAAATATTTGTATTAATTTTTTATGGTGTTCACGATGTTTAAAAAACTTCAGTCGAATAAACACACAAACACCTGTTAGAGACTCTCAACTGGTTCATCCTAAGGGCTGCTACACTAAGCAAAGCCCAGCATATTAATAAAGTATGTAATGTGATTGCGCAATGACATGAGAAATGATAATGCTGGAGGAAATTTGTAAACCCGAATTATTATGAACAGTTTACACAAAGAACCATGTGGTCGATTTATTAGGTGTTTCCCTTAACCTGACCAACCAACCCGGCAAAATTGTGTGATGAATGGATTAAGCGAGTTAAACGAACAGCAGACTGGAAAGCGCCCAGCATTCATTTCGTTATTTGTAGAAACCATTTTACTGAAGATTGTTTTGAGCCAATTCCAGCGCCTCAGTGTGCTATGGCTACAGGTGGCTGCAAGTTTAACAGCAGTCAGTTAACCAGCACTGGTACAGGTGTTAACAGTAACACCGCAATGTTCAGAAGCTGCCAACAAGCCTGAACAGAAAATCTAAAATATTGCTGTAAAACAATGAACAGTCACTCTGTTATAATACTTAATCTAAATGATTGAGGTTGCCTGTAGCATGGCGTATATGCTAATTTCTTAAAGGAACTTTTGTCCATATTTCACTATTTCATATTTTAAATTTTTGTTTATAGTAGCCAAAAGTGGTGCCAAATTTTTGGAACTTGGAATAAAATACATTGTCAGACAATTTGTGCTATTTCTTAAGCATTTTTTGCCCCCAAACACGCATGTACATTTACGGACCAGCCGTTTCATCCCATTCACTCCCATGCCTTCTGCTCTGCAGGTTGCCAATGCCCTCTTTGAACATGTCTTTCATTACTACGGCCTCCCTGGGGATATCGTTTTGGATTGTGGCCCCTAATTTACATCCCAGGTGTGGAGGGCCTTCATGAAGATACTGGGAGTCACCGTGAGTCTCACATCTGGCTACCACCTGGAAGCGAACGGACAGGCAGAGAGGTCCAGCCAAAATCTTGGGAGGTTCCTCAGGACATACTGTCATAACCACCAAGGAGACTGGGCAGAGTTTCTCCCCTGGGCCGAGTATGCCCAAAACTCATTGAGACACTCCTCAACCAAACTGATCCCTTTTCAGTGTGTCCTAGGGTATAAACCTCCTCTCTGTCCCTGGGATCTGAATAGGACCAATGTTCCGGAGAACTGTACAGGTGTGGGAGACTACACACATCCAGAGTGGCAGAGCCATCCGGCACCAGAAGACCCAGTCAGAACGCCATCGTGGGGACACCCCTGAATACATGAATTACTGTAGCAATGTACATGTTTCACAGTTGTTTGTTACAAGTTATATTAGGGCTGAATGCAGGTAATTGCCTCTGGTTTTTGATACAAAAAGTTTACTATGCTACAATAACAGATTATCAATGCCTTTTCACATTTTTATGCCTCCATTGTAAAAGAATGATAACAATCCAATATACTTGTACAGTAGTTGTACAAAAGAAAAAAAAATATTTTTAACTTACCATTCAGAAACATCCCATGGCAATTTTGTCTCGGAGTTGAGGTTAGGTTGTCAACATTTGCGGTATTCTTACTTGATCAGAAAGCTCCTCTTTGCTTCATGTTTTCATATCTGATTCTCTTTCACTTTCATTTCCTGTCTTCGGTGTTGTTAGTTCATACATATATGGTATTACATTAATAGATTAATTGACATTTTTAATCCCTTCACATTTACTCTTGCTCAACATATTGAGAAGTGGTGAAGCCACTTGAAATCAAAGCCAAAATGATGTCACACACAGCGCCTCATGTGTAATGCTCAAGAAAATGTCACAAGGAACAACAGATTGTGAGTTGTGTTCTGATAGATGTTTCACTACCTTTTCACAGTTATTATGACTGACTTGATCCAATTCAATACCTTAGTTGGGAGAGAGTATAAAAAGAAAACTGCTATTCTACTTAAATCTTACTTGGATATTTGCCAATGACTTTAAAAATTGTCTTCCTATGAACTGAAACTTCAATTAATACAAAATTGCACTTTTAGAGTTTTTGGGCTATGCTCTAACTAAATTGTAAAGAAAAAGAATTGCTATGTTAAAGAATATCAAAGTAATGTGTCAATCAATTGTTGTGGTCACATAATTTTTATAATTTATTTTATTTTATTTTTTACAATTAAAACTCCTGCATGTAAACTGCTGGCCTTAACACAAAACTTGGTATGTAAAACCCATTTACTAACCTCTGTAAACATCATGAAGAAAAATGCGGTACATTAAAAAACATAGCCGCTACAAGCCACAATAATTTGCAACATTTCCTAAATATTATGCAGTTGAACCAATATCAGTCACCAACATTCAGATCAATCATTCTGAAATTTCTTGTCCACAATGACAAGGCCTTATTGACAGGATATTTAAAATTTAAAAGCAATCCTTGTAATTTTGTCTATTTGTGCTACTCCGCTGTGTCTCATTATTGACCTATTTGAATTAATTGCCTTCTGTATTTAAACCCTGCTTTGTGTCCTGTTCTTTGCTGAGTCTTTGGTGTTCAAGTGCTGCTCTGCACCTTGTTTTCCCCTTGTCTCTGTTGTGCCCTGCCTGGAGCTTTAGAACTCAGATTTTTTGGAATTGTTAAGTGAACTAAGCTCTGGATAACTCCTAAATTAGTATTTCTGACTGTTTTTAGTTCTTCAGTGTTTTTTGTGAACTTTTGAAATCCTGTGTTTTTGCCAGTGCCTCTTGCTGCCTTTTAACTCTCTCTTTTTTGTAGAACATTTTTTGATCCACTGTCATTTTGAAAGTTTTGCATTTTTCTGTTGGATTTAATCGTGCATTTTGGATTGGTTATCTGCTGTGTTTATCAATAAAATCATGGAATTTAACCTTAACTTAGACTCTGACTCCAGAGACCGGGGTTTGAATCCTGCCTGTGACAATCAGTCATGTGTCAAATTGTAATGGTAACTAAATGCTTACATTTTTCCATTTAATATTCATGTACTTCTAAACTGCTGGCCAGATCAACGCAAAATTTAGTATGTCAAGTCCTACCATTGACCTCTGTCATTTCAAGGCCCCCTAGGGATTTAGCTTATTAAAACTTGGAAACAGTGTTGCTGCTTGCAATTTTATTACTTTACTATTATTTATTTATTGTTTATATATTAACATTAACATGTTCTGGGTCAACCCTGGGATCTCTTCCCCATTGGACATGCCAGAAACACCACACCAGAAGGCATTCAAAGAAGCATTCTAATCAGATGTCTGAGCCACCTCAACTGGCTCCTCTCAATGCAAAGGAGCAGTGGTTCTACTCCAAACTTCAAGGCCGAGCTTCTCACCCTATCTCTGAGGGAAAGCCCTGCAACACTGCAAAGGAAGCTCATATCAGCTGTTCGCAATCTTGTTCTTTCATTCACTACCCAAAGCTCGTGACCATGGTGAGGGTTGGAACATGGATCGACTGGTATATTGAGAGCATTGCCTTTCAGGTCCGCTCCCTCTTTACCACAATGCCCCAGTACAAGCTCTGCTTTACAGCAGAGGCTGCACCTATCCACCTTTCGATCTCCTGCTCCATCTTTCCCTCACTTGTGAACAAGAACCCGAGATACTTGAACTCCTCCACTTGGTGCAGGACCTCATTCCCGACCTGTAGGGCGCATTTCACCCTTTTCTGGATTGCCGATTCTCATCCCAGCTGCTTCGCACTCAGCTGCAAATTGTTCCAACAAGAGCTGGAGGTCTCGGCTTGATGAAGCCAAAAGTACAATGGCATCTTCAAAAGCAGAGATGAGATCCTATGGCCACCAAACCAGATCACCCAATGCCTCGGCTGCACCTAGAAATTTTGTCCATAAAAATTATGAACAGAACTGTTGACAAAAGACAGCCTTACAACCATACTCCTGGAGCACACCCCAAAAGATAGCCCGAGGGACACAGTTGAAAGCCTTCTTTAAATCCACAAAGCACATGTGGACAGATTGGGCAAACTCCCACGCCCCTTCAGAATCCTGTAGTGTGTGAGTGTGTAGAGCTGGTCAAGGGTGCTGCGGCTAGGACCACCACCCTGGATTGCCAGTCCTGAGGTATGCCCCCAATGACCACGCGATGCAGTGTGCGGAGTGCGAGCTTGAGAAATATCGACTATATTTGTCATACTCAACTCGACACAGCTTGGGCTCTGGAACCACCCATTTCGAATGGGGCTGGACCTTTCTGGAGTTGTTATTATTATTATTATTATTATTATTATTATTATTATTACTATTATTATTATTATTTTGTTGTTGTTGTTCATTTAACTCACACCTGGCTCATTTTTCTAAACCAGCCAAAGCTCAGCCAGTGATTGTTCTCAGCTTAAACTATTGTTTAATAAATGTTAATCAATCATTTAATTAAAATAATAACATAGGCTTGCAATGCATTTTATAATTTTTTAAAATAATGTTTAAATATGCCTCAGACTTAAATGATCTCTTATTTAATTTAACTGTGTCAATGGGCAGCAAGGTGGTGCAGTAATGTCACCACACAATTCTCTGCATAGCTTGATTGTTCTCCCAATGCCTGTGTGAATTTCCTCTGGGTGTTCGAGTTTATTCTCACAGTCCAAAGACATGGATTAGGTCAACTGGCTACTCTAAATTAGCCATAGGTGGGTGAATGGCTGTTCATCTTGTTTTAGTTTTGTGGCAGATTGCCGACCTTCCAAAGCTATACCTTACCTCTCACCTGAAGTCAGATGTGATTGGCTCCAGCTTCCCCATGACCCTGCTGAATTAAAGTGCTCTCTGAGCAAACTCATTCATGCTTCTATCAAAAGATTTTGTTTGATGTACACAATAAATTCCACTGTTTTCGATAGGGTGACACATTTCATTAAAAAATGAAGTTTGCAGAGGAGTGCAAAAGTGCACAGTTTTTTCCACACATCTACACCAAACTGCCCATTTACAATAGCTCATTCCTGTATATGCAATACATATGAATGAGTTAAAATATGGTATAGCTAATGGATGAATGAATGTGCCTTAGTCAAAATATAGGCTACACATTTCTCATTTGCTATTAAATTGAGCATATGAACATGATTACCAAGATTTACCTACACTAGTCTCCAATTTAATTACTACTTTAGATAATATTAGTAGGGCAGTCAGCTCAGAAACATTTATAAGATAAGTATAAATGTTTCTGAGTATAAATGTTTCTATAAGTATGTAGTTAAACGTTCACTGGTACAATTCTTTAGTTAAGGTTGGACTAGTTGTATTATAGTACACTGGTGTCTGACTTTTCAGAAGGGATATAAACAAGTTTCAGGATGTCAGTTTATACTAGAACCAAAGGATTGGATCTTAACCCTTATTATATGCACACTACACTGGCTTCCAGAAAAAAATATACTTTATTGATTATACTATGAATGACTTACAAAACAAAAATCCTTTTTGCTCCACAATACCAAAGCAAACATTCTGTCCAATGTAATTCATTTTTCAGCTTTGGTCAAAAGGGAAAGATTCTTTGGCTACAACCGCATAATCTACAATATTTTGTCTATTTTGTGTTTGGGGTTAACTCTGCACCAGTGACCTAGGGTGCTTGTGCTTTTTTTGACTCATTTAATTTTATCAAAGCCAGAGTCCCTGCTTACAAAGAAATGATAAGCAATTTCTCATAGGATTCTGTCTTAGAAGCAGTCCTCCTGTGAGCCTAGAAGTAACAATTTTAGAAAAGTTAGCAAAACGCAAAATGCATTCACATTTCCCCTAAGTCCTCTACAGTATGTTAATATTCAATTCAATTCAGTTTTATTTGTATAGCGCTTTTTACAATTGACATTGTCACAAAGCAGCTTTACATAGTAAAATTAATTTAAGGAGAAATCTAAGAATTTTTCTATAACCCCCTACACATCCCTAATGAGCAAGCCCGCGGCGACAGTATACTGTCAATAAGTATTTCACATTACCCTTGACTGGATGGTGTGTAACAGCAGTATGGCCTCCTTGTATTTCTTGGATGCTTCATGGTAACATTTTTCCTGGACAAGACTATTGCCTTGGCAGTGAAGAATGGGCACAAGCTGCATCTTGTCATCCTTTTCCATGAGCCAAGACTCATGAAAATAGGAGCATGGCTCACCTACCTGTGCAAGAACAGACAGATTAGAGGCAACAGGTGTGTGTGTGTGTTTGTGTGTGTTTGCCTAACATTCTACTGTGCTTGGCCTTGATTGGTTTGTGTTGCAAACCACACTAAATTTCTAGGTGCAGTAACAAGATTTCACTCCTGGGTTGTAAATGCAGCAGGCATCTGTGTATTTTTGTTTTTAATCCTACCGAGATTAGTTCCATGATGAAGATTAGGGGCTGTGGGACCCTTATCAGCTCATCAAGTTCAGTAAAGCCTGTGGAATGATAGGTGAACACATTGCCCATTCCACACATGTGCTTCTGGCCTTCCAGTGGGTCTTTGCCCTGTGCAGCCAAACGCATCCCTTTAGCAACCAGGGGGTAGAGACCAGTGTGCTATGCAAGATATAAAAATATATTGTTATTGTAAGAGGACGTTGTAAGAGGATATTGTTATTGTAAGAGGATGTTTGCTTTTTTTTTTTTTTAAATCACAATTATGCCTAATTTCTTTCTTTTGTTTTACCAATATGTACAGACAAAAATAGTCAGAAAAAAATACTTTGTAGAGTGGACCTCACTAATGCATTTAATAAGCCCATCAAACTTTAAAATTTACAATCAGATAAATATTATATGTAGGAATGACAGGAGATAAAACTGGCTTAATTCAACTTACAATAGTGTCACACAAAAACTCTGCCACCTCGCCAACCCTCATGGAGGTTAACAGCATCTCCCACACCTCCATTTTGAACATTTTCCCCACAAAAATCTCTGTTGGCTGCTTATATTTGTGACTGTCGTCAATCACTGTCCTCTCAAAGTTATTCAGTAGTGTCTGGAAATGGAACACCAACTTTGTGCAATGAAAGAAAACAAAAAAATTAAACAGTTATTTAGGAGAGAAGATTTATATCCCTCACACTGTAAATACAATGCATGAATGTTAATTTTTGGTTTAGCAGTGCCCCTTCTGAAGTGAAAAATTTCAATGCATTATCAGTTTAAGCTCTGTAAAGATGGAGGCACTTTGAGTTAGAGAACACACCTATAGCAAGTCTTACTGATGAATAGAAAAATAGGAAATGAATGTTAGTATTTTCAGGAAAAATACTTGCCACCATCTGCAAGTATGGGGCCAGATGACTAGACAAAGCAAAAGTAAGCAAACGTTCAAAATATTACAATTAACAACTAAGAACCAGATCAGAGTGGGTAAATAAATGTCCTCTTTTAAGTGATTTCATGAGGCAAATGTTTTGTGCTAACCATTAAATCGTAAGTAGTATTTTAATAATCCAATAAAATAATGTCGAACAGAGTTATCAATTTTAGCTGAATAAAAGTCTCAAGAAGCATTTATAGTTAGATTTTTTTTAATCAAAAACAGTGTGTGTCCTACCTTAGTACCATTTGGAAAATATGGTAGAGGACCCAGACCACCATGTAGAATAATCTTTTTCACTCCAGGCTGGTTAAATAGATACGTTCCCTCCATTATTAAATACTTTTTAAAACAGCAGACTCTGAAAAACACTCACTGTGAAAGCCTGAAAAAGTAACTGTGATCTGTGTCTGTGTTCTCTGCACTACTTTAATTATCATTCAGGGAAAGAACAGGTTATAGGCAACAGGCTGCTTTCTGACAGATGGCAGGATTAGTAGGTTGAAGATGGCCACTTTAATCTGTCTCAGATAATCGTGCAAACATTATATGTAATCCCCAGGAACAAGTAGAGGTCAGGGTGACCAAACGCTGGGACCTAGAATAGTAGAGGTTGATTTTCTTCTAGAAGGCAACAATTCAACAAAGACTGTAATACATTAATGTTTGTGTTTATTATGAGAAAAAAAAAAAAGATCTACAAAGAAAAAAACATTTTGTTTTGTCAACTAGAGATTTGTGGGTTGTGATCTGTGTTGCCATTCAGTTAACAATATAAATATTATAAGCAATAAGATTTATTATTATACCATTTTCTCATTTTCTCATATATACTAATGCTATTACAAGTGTAACAATACACTTGGTCAAAGTAAAGAAAATATAGCATGCATCTTTTATTAAACAATGTGTACTTTACTTTTTTCCAAATAATACAATATTCTCATTGGAAAAAACAAATGCATTTGATATTAACTAATGTTATATGTTTACTATGTAAAGCTGCTTTGTGACAATGTCAATTGTAAAAAGCGCTATACAAATAAAACTGAATTGAATTGAAT
>JBCNYH010213231.1:0-17503 GCA_039654325.1 Tandanus tandanus | reverse complement strand
CACATATATACACACACATACATACATACACACACATATACATATATATATATATATATATGTGTGTGTTTTAAGAAATTATAATAAAAAATATATTCGCCCTATGACCTGCTGTACTTTTCTGAGTCTAACTGCTGCTCAGTGCATTTAATACTAGTGAGCTGTGCTGCAATCTGAAACCTGGACTGTTTACTGCACAGTCCTCATTAATGTGTTCCACTTCATCAATTGACAACACTGAAGGAGGTCCACTCCACCATAACTGCCTATGGATAAGGTTCTTAATACTCTGGCCTATGGTGGGTTAGTCAGCTGGATAGTTGTTGCCAAATTAAGTGGTTTGAGAAGATCATTCCCTAGCCTTGCTCCAATAAGTGCTGCCATCAGTTCCAGATGTGGTAAGATCTTTTTTTTTTTTTTTAGTGAAGCAAACATTGATGCCACAAAGTTCACAACACTCTTGCTTTTCTTTTCTTATCCTTGCAGATAGGTGACAGCACTGTATGAGACTGGTTGAAGCTCAATTTGACACCATCTAATAATGGCCACCAGGTGAAGCTGTGGCAAATCAGTGCACCATCGTTCCCAGTTGTCACCCACGTTTTTTTGTAACCTTTCATCAAAATCAGAATCAGAATCAGCTTTATCTGCCAAGTTAACACAAACAAGGAATTTGACTTGAATTGGTTTTGCTTTGCTCAATGTACAGAAAACATTTAAGTAGGCATATATAAGTGTTTGGGCAAATAAGGATAAGTGATGAAGTGGACTGTAAGGAAATATGTGCAAAAATGCAAAATTGGACTTATAATTATAGAATTTACAGCATAGTGCAGAAATTGTCATTGACATTGAGTGCGAACCAGTGTTTTGTGAGGTCGTGAAGTGAACAAACATGTGTACAATGGGTTATTTCACAGTGGTTTTCCTGGCTCTCTGTGATTGTTTACAATTCAATAGTGACAGACTGGGGGAAGAAACTGTCTGTGTGCCGGGTACTCCTGGTGTACAGTGCTCTGTAAGGCTTTCCAGACATGAGGAGTTCAATTTATAATCGGGATATGACTGCCCAGCCTAACCTGCTAACTCCTATCAGTCAAGAAGCTGATAAACTACCGGCAGGTGGAGGCAGGCACTGTAAGTTGGGAAAACTTTCAGTGGGGGATTTCAGGGATAATGGTGTTGAATGCTGAACTGAAATCCACCAACAGGATCCTTGAATATGTTCCTGGGGAGTCGAGGTGATGCAGGATGTAGTGCAGACCTATGTTGTCTGCATTGTTCGCCAACCTATTAGCCTGGTAGGCAAACTGCAGGGCGTCCAGCAGGAGGCCTGTGATGTCCTTCAGGTGGCTCAACACCAGTTCAAAGTATTTTATGACCACAGACATCAGGGTGACGGGTCTGTAATTGTTCAGACCTGCAATGGTGGGCTTCTTGGGGACCGGGATGATGCAGGATGTAGTGCAGACCTGTGTTGTCTGCATTGTCCACCAACCTATTTGCCCAGTAGGCAAACTGCAGGGCGTCCAGCAGGAGGCCTGTGATGTCCTTCAAGTAGCTCAACACCAGTCTTTTAACACAAGTTCAAAGTATTTTATGACCACAGACATCAGGGTGATGGGTCTGTAGTTGTTCAGACCTGCAATGGTGGGCTTCTTGGGGACCAGGATGATGGTGGAGCATCAAAAGCAGAAGAGCACTTCACACAGCTCCAGAGATCGGTGAAGAATCTGGGTAAAGATGGGTGCTAGCTTATCTGCAAAAACTCTCAGAAAGGAAGGTGACACACGGATAGGTCCGGGAGGTCTTCTGCTTCTGAAAGAGCCATCACACATCGATCGTGGTCTGAGGGGACAAGATCGAGGGTCACAGATAGTCCTTTTGTGAGGGTAAGAGGGGTAAATGGGGACTGTTCAAGTCTGTGTTAGAAGCAGTCCTGTTAGCCACTCTGATCTCTTTTGTCAGCTTGTTTCTGGCCTGCCCATACAGGACATAGTCTCCACTTCTGCAGGCCTCCTCTTTGGCCAGACACAGCTTTTTGAGATTAGATGTGAACCATGGTTGCTTGTTGGTGTACATGCAGAAGGTCTCGGTCTGCACACACATGTCCTCACAGAAACTGATGTATGATTTGTCATTGCCAATGTGTTCATTAATGTCTGTAATTGCAGCTTCAAAAATCCTCTAATCAGTACAGTCAAATCATGCCTACTCTTTTGTTTACTTCCTCACTCCTTTATACACAACCTTTAAAACTGTGTAGCAGTGGTCCAGTATTCTTGTGTCCCTGGTGGGACACTTTATAAGCTGCCTGTATTTTGGAAGTTTGTGGGTTGAGGCTTGCACTGTCAAAATTCAGAATAATGATAAGAGAATCCATGTGTGATAAGGGTGTTTTCCATGTCTGATATCTGATCAGCTAGTTGTTGTAAGGCCTCTGTTACACAAGCCTGAGGTAAAATATAAACTCCGACCAGAACAAATGAGGAGAACTGTGGTGGTGAGCAAGGCTATTATCACAGAGCTACCAGAGGTGGAAGAAGACTCAAATGAAGAGCAACTTAAGCAAGATGGATGTGATTATTATACAAAACAACACAAAGTCAAAAAAACACAAAAATCCAGACAAAAACACAAAGATCAAAAAATAGGGAAAGAACTGCAGACGCTGGGCACTCAATTTAAATCCAAAGTCCAAAAATCATAAAACAAAAAACAGACCAAAGTCTGGTGCAGCAACAAACAATGAAAGAATATGCAAACAGGTTTTAGGGACAATCCAAAAGAGTTATCATTGAGCAAACAAGGTCATACCAGGCAGACAAACCAAAGAGAACAGAGAGACCTGTAGACTTGAGAGACACGGGAATCACGAAGACTTATCAAGAACACAGACAGAAGACAGGACTTAAATACACTGAGTTAACAAGGCACAGGTGGTCTAGAAAACAAGAGGGTGGGGTCAACATGACAACAACAGGGAGTCTTTGGTGACCTCTGGTGGTCAGAATAGACCAACCTGTGACAGGATCCCAGGTCCTCCTGTAGTGCCTGATAAAGTGGAGGATAGAAGATACACTGGCATCCTCCTCTTGTTCAGGAAACAGTCGTGGCTGGAACCCGAGATGACACTGGAATGGTGACATCCTGGTGGCTGAGGATTGGAGGGTGTTGTGAGCATACTCTGCCTACAGCAACTAGGAACTCCAAGAGGATGGGTTCTTAGACACCAGACTCTTCAGCATGGCCTCCAGCTCCTGATTCACCCTCTCAATCTGCCCATACGACTGGGGGTGGTACCCAGAAGAGAGACTGGCTGTGGCCCTAATAAGACTGCAGAATGCTCGCCACACACGAGAGGAGAACTGGGGACCTCTGTCAGAGACAATGTCCTGGGGGTGTAAGGGAAAAATGATTATTTGACTTATGTATCTGCTCTATGCATTCATATATTTGCATTATAGTTATTTTGCCTCATTAAGAGTTGTGTGTAAGATTGACCGCTCCACTAGGTGTTTTCTTATCATTCAAGTAACTGTTTATATGGCCTTGGGCAGGCCTCTCCAGCTCAAAACATGATCACAAATGGCGAGGTTATCCTTGGTTTAACCTTATGTGCCTGAGTGTTGTGCAGAGATAATTCTGCTTAAGAATGGAGTCTGTATCACCCAGCGGTTACTAGATAATCCAGCTAGAAATTGCAACTCAGTAGTCCGCTGAGTGTGCTGAGGACACTGAAAACAACTAAATACAGCACACTTTGATCAAAGGCACATCATGGGCTGCACATGCAGCAAGACTAATAAGAGGGAGAAAGAACTAAAGTCAAAATTAGAGGAGTTTAATATAAAAAGAAAAAGATGGATGAGTGTGGTGTCCCTGAAAATGGTAGTTTTAATGAAAACCAACTAGGACAGTTAGAGAATAGATTAAGAGAACGTAGTCAGGATAAAAAGATTGACGACTTTAAGTCTGTGGCAAGAAGAGTGTAGTAAAAGGTCACGCAAATCCCAACCGAAATCTGATCCCAAGTCTGATAAAACTAACCTGCAATGTGCCAAGTCAGTTTTAGATACCGATCTGGACAGTTCTCCACCCCGCCGTCCTCTTCAGGACCTCTCACGAGATCCCCCGCATGGACCTAATCGTATTTATCCGGACCTGAAGGAGTTGAAACCACCACCATACCCCCTGCAACACACAGAGGACAAGCCTGAACCTAGCCCACCAGCCACACGATCCAAGATGAAAGGCAAAGGCAGGACTGGACACACTGAGGACACTGAGAAAGGTCTCACCCTGCTTATGGTTGAGGTGGCCGATTCTGAGGGTCCTGCTATCCTGGTTCACCGACCCTGGTCCCCAACAGACATTGATGATTTCATCTCACACCTTCTAGATCCGAGGGAGGTAGGTGGGCAGAAATTTAATGATAACTTTTTGAACTTTTGCAGAGAATACCGCCCGATGTCATTAGAACTCCAGCGCGTCCTCGCAAAGAAACTGGGCCCTGATGTATTTCGGGTGCAGGTCATCTGGCCTGAGGTGCTCGTGGCCCTTGTGGATATGGACTGAGACCATCAGTCCAATGGGTCCTACACAGCATTTACCGGCAATCTGATGGACGCCATTCCGGAAGCATTCCCACTGAGAATGGACATGACTAAGATTGCAATGTGCAAACAGAACGACGGGGAAAGTGCTTCACAGTACCTCGCACAACTCACAGAGGTACACAACGCTAACAGAAGGCTTCAAAGGCCAAACGACATGGCAAATGGCGCTGTGACCCCCTATGAGGCCCACCTTCATAACAGCTTCATTAACAGGCTGAAGGAGGACATTGCTCGACATGTGAAACGGTTGTGCCTCACCTGGGACAAAGGCAAACTTGCACTTAATAGAAAACGCAATGCATGCGGAAAAACTGTTGCATCAACAGAGACACCAAAAACTGAGAAAACATAAGGATGAGGCTGCAAAAGCTCAGAAAGCTTTACTCCAGTTGGTCGTGACACAGGACCAGCAAAGCGGACATAATGAGTATCGGGGTCAGGGACGGGGCAGGAGGCGTGGCAGAGGACAGCGCAGAGGAGACTTTCGGTCTGAGCAGGGAAGAGATGCAGGATGTTTTGTGTGTGGAGATATTAGCCACTGGGCGCGAGATTGCCCCAGGAAAGCTATAAGATACAGTGGAGCAAATGGGGGGACTTAGATGAGGGCGGCGGAAGGGGGGACCCCAAAGGATCGGGTGAGTCAAGTTTATTTTCGCTTTGCAATGAAGAAATGCTTTCTGCTTCTGCTTCTAGTTTGCCATCAACACAGTGTGAGGGAACTTACGTAAGATATCAGACTGCTCCCTATGCTCACATGCCTACCCTAACTCTAGAAGTCGATGGTACTTTAATGCAATTCCTTGTAGATTCTGGTGCGGTGCACTCGGTTATAATGGCTAAGGAATTTATTACACCACCACCACTTAGTGGATCAATGGTGGCAGCGAGGGTGGCTGTAAAAGAGCCTATCTCAGTTCCACTGAAGTGTAAACGGGAAAAGGGGGAACCGGTGAAGTTTCCATTTGTAATCTCCCTCTGTTTCCCCGTCAATTTATTGGGAAGAGACCTAATGTGTCTTAATGAAACTACGATCTCCTGTGATCACACAGGATTGACCATAAGTGTGTCAGAGGACACTCCCTTTCAAGGGGTCAAAGAAGGGTTTCAATTGATCTATACATATGAGTGGAAACTGTGTGATGCCACCATTAACGCAGTAAAGCAGCTTCTAGAGGACAGGGCTTGTGTCTTCACCAGCCCAGTTAACACTTCATACATGCAATCCACTAACCTACACTGCACAGCGCACATACATAAAGAAGGACCAGATAAGAAGTACGAGGAAGAATGGTTTAAGGCAGGTAGGGGGATGGATATATTGTTGTTGAAACAATCACTTTGGAATGATCATTTTTGTGTTGTAGAAGTGGATCTAAGTAGGATTAAGACTGTACCAGGCAAACCACACCCTTTCACCATCCGAAACTCAATCCCACACATCTCTCTCGCAAAACCCAAGGTGAGCAATTGGAGTGATGTTGGACCATGGTGTAAAAACTCTATTTGGCAATCTAAATCTAACTGGCAACCAACCTCAGATCCCACAGTTAAGAAAAATCCAGACCTAATTGTGTATTGCACTCTCGTAAATTTTGTGGTGTGCGTGGAAAGAATGGTTGAAATGATCGCAGAAACAAATGATGGCCAATACAAAGGTTTAATATGTCCCCAAATGGTGACCTAGACTAAGAGAAGTGCCAGACTGTTTATGGGCAACCCACAAGTACGATGTGGGACTAATCAAAAACTGTGAACTGTGAACACCAAAATCGGATTTTAGACCTTGCAAGCTGCAATATACCTTAAAGCTGTCCTGACTCCCCAGTATGTACACCAGTTTCCGGTAAAGAAAATACAGCAAACAGATAAGCCTGTTGAGTGGCACTTTGTGCAAGATTTGAAAACTGTAAACAAAGCTGTCATGGCACGTGCTCTGAATGTGCCAAACCCGTACACAATTCTTTCACAACTTCCGCCTGATTGCAAATGGTTCTCTGTGGTAGATTTAGCCAATGCATTTTTTTATCGTTCCGTTACACAAAAACAGTCAGTACTGGTTTGCCTTTCAATTTAATGGGAAACCATAAACATTTACCAGACTTGGACAGGGGTACTGTGAGTCCCCCACCATTTACAATCAAGCATTGAAGAAAAGCTAAAACTGCTAAAACATCTGGCGGCGGAAGGACATTAAGTCAACATCGCTAAATTACAATTCATCCAAAAAGAGGTGAAGTTTTTAGGCCACTTCATCTCTGGCCAGGGTAAAAGATTAGAGAACACTCGCATCGAGCCAATCATCAAAACTCAGCACATGTCTTTTTTGGGCATGTGCTCATATTGTCGTTCGTTTATTCCAGATTATGCTGTCCTCGAGGCTCCATTGAGTGCGATCGCTCATGGAAACGGCCTACTGGCCAACAGTGCACTTAGCTGGATCCTGGAAGCTGAAACAGCTTTCGAGGCAATGAAAAGAGCTCTACAAAAGACACCCACACTAGGCATTCCTGATCCAAACAAACCATTCACTCAGGTAGTGGGTGAGAAACGTAGCTGCATGACTTCAATACTCCTTCAGGAACATGGTGGTAAACAATGCCCTGTAGCTTATTTTTCAGCTAGATCCAGTTGCAGCAGGCCTGCCATTGTGTCTGAGAGCCGTGGCTGCTGCAGAAAAAGCAGTTAACGCCTGTCGTGATATAGTGGGATATAGTGATTTGACTCTTTTGGTACCACATGCTGTCTCCCAACTCCTGTTAGAACAAAAAACAGCCCACATGACCGCAGCCAGGTGGCTTAGATATAACACCACTCTTCTCAAAATGCCTAATATTACAGTAAAACGCTGTACTGTGCTTAATCCAGCTACTCTTCTTCCCACAGAGAATGATGGAGAACCTCACAATTGTGTGGCACTGACTAATGAAATTTGTTCTAGACCAAACCATCGAGACACTTCCTTACGGAACCCAGATCTTGAGCTATTTGTGGACAGGTCTGCATTCCATGATTCTAATTCTGGCCAAAACTGTGTGTGGTTTGCTGTGGTAACATTGCACGACACAATTATGGCTAAATCACTTCCCTCACACCTCTCTGCACAAGCAGCTGAGCTAATAGCGCTCACGAAAGCCTGCCAAACAGCAGAAGGTAAAACAGTCAACATTTATACTGACAGCAGATATGCTCGGGGGGTGGTACATGATTTTGGGACACTGTGGAAACACAGAGGGTTCCTCACATCTACTGGGAGGCCCATCACACACCACGGCCTGATATCAGATCTCCTGGATGCAATTCTGCTCCCCTCTGTCACTACAGTTTGTAAATGTGAAGCTCACACTAACAAAACAGATTAAATTTCGCAGGGGAATGCCCGAGCGGATGCAGCAGCACGCGCTGCTGCCAATCTTCAAGTTCCAGCTACTAACCACACTTTGTGTAAAACTGTCCTTTTTATTCCCACAGCTGAGCTAGCAGATCTGCAATCGCTTACTGCACCTAACAAAAAGAATTCATGGCGACTTGCTGGGTGCACCATTATTAATGGGGTTTTTTATGGCCCCAATGGGAAACCACATTTGCCCCAAAAACTGTTCTATCACTATGCAAAATTGACACATGGGTTAGACCATGTGTCAAAGGGTGGAATGTACTCGAGGATCTCGAAACATTGGTTCATGAATGGGTTCACAACATTCTCCCAAAAATTTTGTGAACGTTGTGCTGTCTGTGCTGCAAATAACGTGAGCAGGGGAATAAAGATAAGCCAGATAGCAACACATCCTGCACCAGAATGCCCAATTCAACATTTACAAATGGATTTCATTAAACTGTCACCAGCAGAAGGGAAAAAAATTCTGCTTAGTAATTGTAGACATGTTTTCCAAATGGGTGGAAGCTTTCCCAACTTCCAAACAAGATGCTAGTGTGGTGGCAAAGGCGTTAGTGTCTGAAATGATCCCCAGGTTTTGGGATACCGGAGAAGATTATCAGTGATAACGGTTCACCATTTGTTAACCACGCCCTACAAGAAGTGAGCAAATTTTTGGGGATAGATCTCAAACAGCATCACCCCGCCAGCGGAGGGGCAGTAGAGCAGGAGAACAGCACAATAAAGAATAAACTGGTTAAGTGTTGCACGGAGACAGGACTTTCATGGGTAAAGGCCCTCCCAATTGTACTCATGTATATGAGAACGCGAAATAGAAGGAGGTCTAATCTGAGCCCCTTTGAGATCCTGTTTGGGAGGCCGCATAACACAGGGGTGGGGCCAAGCCCAACCCCCAGACCACTCACGACCCATTGTGAGGATGAAATGCTTATGTATTGTTCGAAACTGCACTCTGTTTTGTCTGATGTTCACAGGCAGGTAAAAGACGCACTCCCACAGTCAGCCCAGGAGAAACTGCACAACCTTATACCCGGAGATTGGGTGGTAGTGAAAGATTTCAGGAGGAAGAGCTGGAAGGCGAAGAGGTGGCTGGGACAGTTCCAGATCCTGATTATAATGTTCACAGCGGTCAAGGTAGCTGAGAGAGCCATGTGGATACATGGCAGCCACTGCAGAAAGGTCCCTGAGTTGGACCCCAAACCAGTGAACTAGAGCCTCACAAAGGGTGGGACGAGTGCTGATAGGGTATACCCGCACTCTGAGCACCTAAGCGCCAAGAAAGGTGACGGTTCACCGTGGAGCCAGCTATGAAACAGAGGGATTAAAAAGGAGAAACGGGGTGGGGACTGTGGTACACCCTGTTTGGACAATGGGCACCATATCTCTCACTTGTGGTACCGATTCTGAGTGTGCTCCTACTCCTCTGCAATTCTTGAGTTACACCATGCGGCAAAGAGAGAGCGAGAGAGACGACGACAGCCATCAGGTAACAGAGAAGCTGGAAGCCCTACTCCTAATGTCAGAGTTACCGGAGAATTTCACAGACTTCCCCAAGATTGATTTCCCAGGGAATCCAGAGAAACAGACTATGAACTTCCATCCTTTGACCTGAAACAGTTAATTTAAAAGCATTTATTGAAGGTGTGTTATGAGCTTTGATTAACTTTCTTCTATCCACTGTTAGCTCATATGGGGGCCTTAGTCCCCCCAAACAAAAACAAAAGAAAATGCAGTATAACTTTCTAGCATGTTCACTATAATGACAGTGTAGCTGAAATCCAGGCAGGAAAGGTTTCACCTTATGAATAAAGTGAGCATGTCTTTCCTGCTTTGGAGATAGTTAAATGTACAAAATGTAATGTTTTTTTTTTTAGCTTAGAAGTTGTCCCTTAAGGGACAAAAGGGAGGGAATGTAAGGGGAAAAGGATCATTTGACTTATGTATCTGCTCTATGCATTCATATATTTGCATTATAGTTATTTTGCCTCATTAAGAGTTGTGTGTAAGATTGACCGCTCCACCAGGTGTTTTCTTATCATTCAAGTAACTGTTTATATGGCCTTGGGCAGGCCTCTCCAGCTCACAACATGATAACAAATGGAGAGGTTATCCTCAGTTTAACCTTATGTGCCTGAGTGTTGTGCAGAGATAATTCTGTTTAAGAATGGAGTCTGTATCACCCAGCGGTAACTCCCAAATTCCTTCTTCTGTGAGGAGAGCTTTAAAGGGAGAGCTGGAGAAGGGGGGGTACCTCTCTCTCATAATCATGCTGTATGTGTGTTTGTGAGACAGATGTCCTGTGCAGTAATAAATAAATTGCTGATGACCAGTCCTTTGATGTGTCCTTTTTAAAAGATTGTAGATAATTTCCACCACAGGGGAGACCAAAAACTTGGAAGACATAGTGAATAACAAGTTTAGCGGTCTCAAATGCTGTAGGTAACTTAGGTAAGGGTATAAAATGGCAGGCCTTGGAGAACCTGTCGACTACAACTGAAATAACACTGTTACCTTTAGACACTGGTAGACCGGTGATAAAATCCATAAAGAGGTGGGACCAGGGACGACTTGGGATGGGGAGGGGATGCAGCAGACCTTGTGACCAGGGACGACTTGGGATGGGAAGGGGATGCAGCAGACCTTGTGGCCATTGTTGTTGGTTTTTGCTCTGCACAAACACACAGGGCAGCCTGCCACAAACTCCTTAATATTCTTAACCATCTCAGGCCACCAGAAACGGAGAAACTCAAGTGTACTGTGTGCTCCAGGATGGGCAATAAGATGAGACGAATGTCCCCACTGGAGGACTTGGGATTTCATAGCTTGGGGAATAAACAGAAGACCACTAGGGCCTGTTCCTGGATCTTGGTCACTCTGTTGCGCCTGTCTTAGAATAGTCTCGATTCCCCAGGGAATAGGAGCTACTATACCTGAGGTTGGGGTAACTGGCCTTGCATAATCATCATGACTTGATGGAGGAAACTGCCTTGAGAGAGCATCTGGCTTCTTGTTCTCTGGTTCCGGGCTGTATGAAAGAGTGAAGTCAAAACAGTGCCCATCGGGCTTGACGGGGGTTCAGATGCTTAGCTTGTTGGAGGAAGTCCAGAGTTTTTATGTAAAGTTGTCGGGAAGAAACCTTATATCCGGCTTGATTTGGCATTAAAATATTATATCGTGCTTTATTTAGTATTAAAACCTATAATTAGCCTTAAGGTAGCAATATTTAACCTAAAAAGTAGTGTTTATTTACAAACGTGAAAGTAGATTAGCGTTTGTTCACTTAGACCTTTGAATACAGATAAATTAATGTGTAAAATTTGAAGCTTAAAATAGAGGGCACATAACTATGCAGAACCATTGACCCAAGTGTACTAATGAAATAACCACACTCAGATTGGGAGGAAACATCACAAAGTATTTATTTATTGAAGATTACAGATCAGTCAGCCTGTCTAGAGGAATTGTGGGAACAGGAGAACCCGTAGAGGAAGAGGGAAGCATTGGATCCACAGGGAACGTGGGAAAATAGTCAGTGGGAGAATTAAAAATAGGAGCATCCAGGTAATACTCCATTGGATAATTTGGGGGAGAGGATTCTGGAGAAGAGTACTCAGGAGAACGTATAGGAATAAAGGGAGTGCCCAAGGGAGAACTTGGACGTGGGGAAAAATGCCAGTAGCGGACCTGGGTAGATTGATCTCGGGTGTCAGGGTGGGTTTGAGTACACTGATCATGGGTAACAGCTGAAGGCTGGAAAGTATGAAGAGTGGACCTGGACTAAAACCCAGGAGACTTAGGTTGGAACCAGGTGGCAGAAAGGAACTCCAGAAAATCCAGGAGGTCAGGATTAGCACGAGCCAAGTGGTAGTGGTAATGGCGATGATGATCAGATCTCCCCCTGCTGAAAAGGGCTGACTAAGCTGGAAAACAAATTGAGATGGAAAAAAATGCATGTCATGTGACTATATAATCCAAGAATATGTAATCCGCAATACATCTTAACAATTAAATACTGAAACGCTCAAAGGCTCATGGCCCGTGATATGCATCTAAGTATATTGACAATGTGGACATTGGTATACTAATGGTTAAAATGGCAAGATAATAAGACTTTGGGGAATTATGCAATTACAGGAATTAAGTAGCATTGTGCTTATATTTTGCAGAATAATACACTACAATACATATATTTAGAGACAAGATAAAGTTGAAATAATACAAGAGAGAAGATCAAGGTACTTACACATGTTGAATGGTTGAAAAAAGTAGCATGCAGAACAATCTGTCTGAAGAGCTCTCACGAAGACAATAAAAAAAACACAGAAGGTTGGCGCTTATAAAGTAAGCGCCAATTTTTTTTTTATAAAGCTCCCAAATTAGCCTGAAAATAAGGGGAAATTACATTAAGAGAAAAGGCGTCACCACAGGAAAGATGACATCACATCGAGGGCAGAATAGGGACAAGTAAGGAACTAATGGGAAATAGAAAATATGCAAAAAAAGGTGCGTAGGGCTAAAATAGCCTGAACCATGAACATAATGGGAAATGACTTGAGCATATGCAAATTAAAAGGGGATTAAAGAAAGGAGAATTCATGTTGGTTTTTGCTGATTCTGATTCTGACGCTGATGCTATTAGCTGATGATCTGATCAGACCTTAGAGACCAGCTGCTCTCTTAGAATTTCTTGGGAGCGACTTCAACTTGAATAAAGGAAACTTGCTTTTCCTCATCTGTGGTATTGAGCTCTTTATTTGTCTAATTATTGTGAGTAAGTAGTGAATTATTGAACATGGACTAAGAAATAACAAGATAAAGAGAGGAACTTCACTTCCACCCGGCGTATGTCCACTCAGAGAGTGCTCTAAGTTTCGACACAGTTCATTCCAGGAATGGATGTTGGGCCCCCTCCCGTCAGTGTCTCCATTCTTTGAGAGCGCGGTTGACAGCCAGCAACTTCCAGTCACCAACATCATACCTAGACTCAGTGGGAGTCAAGCGGTGAGACAAGGCACAAGAATGCAGTTTCCCATCAGAAGAACATTGAGAAAGAATGGCTCCCACTCATTCGTCTGAGGCATCTACTTCAACAATTAATGGCAAAGCCGGATCAGGGAGTGTCAGGATGGCTGCTGAAGAGAAAGGTTCCTTAAGCTCCTGGAATGCTTTGGCAGTCCACACAAAAGAAATGCCACTCTTCCTGGTTAGGGATGAAATGAGGGCAGCCACTGAACTGAAGTCTCAAATAAACTTTTGGTAAAAGTTTGCAAATCCAAGGAATCTTTGGACCTCCTTGATGGACTTAGGGTGGGCTAGTCACGCACAGTTTGGGTCTTCTTTGGGTCCATTTGAATGCTACCCACCCTAATGACAAACCCAAGGAAGGAGATCTCTGTGACATGAAACTCACACTTCTCTGGTTTGACAAAGAGGTTGTTCTTGAGCAGTCTCTGGAGGACTTGGCGGACATGATGATGGTGCTCAGGCAGAGATTTGGAAAAGATTAAAATGTCATCCAGATAAACAAAAGCAAACTGGTTAATCATGTCTCTGAGAACGTCATTAATAAGTGCCTGAAAAACAGCAGGGGCATTGGTCAGTCCAAAAGGCATAACCTGATATTCAGTGACCAGATGGAGTATTGAAGGCCATTTTCCACTCGTCACATTTGTGGATACTGATCAAATGGTATGCATTGCGCAAATCCAGCTTGGTGTATATGGTAGCTCCCAGAAGCAGGTCAAATGCTGTAGACATCAGGGGCAGGGGATATCGATTACAAATGGTGATTTTATTAAGTCCCCGCTAGTCGATGCATGGCCGCAGTCCTCCATCCTTTTTCCCCACAAAACAGAACCCGGCCCCCATGGGACAGGTGGAAGGACATATAAGTCCAGTGGCCAGGGCCTCCTTAATGTAGGCATCCATAGACTTATGTTCAAGGAAGAGAGAGTTAGAAGATAAGACCACATGGAGGACTGGTACCTGGCAAAACATCAATGGTGCAGTCATAGTGTCTGTGGGGTGGAAGTGTAGATGCTCTTTTCTTGCTAAATACCTCCTTCAAAATCAGATACTCAGCAGGAACATGGGTTAGCTCAGATGGATCTATAGACTCTGGCTGAAGGGAAGGACTTGGAAAGAGGCAAGTAGCGTGGCAAGTAGGACCCCATTCAAGGATAGTGCTAGTGATCCAATCAATATGGGAGTTGTGAGGGTTCAACCAAGGAATGCCCTGAAGCATCGGGAACTCAGGGGATCCAATAACATGCAATGAAGTCTCTTCTGGGTGATTTTTCACCTTGAGATGCAAAGGAGCAGTGACCAAAGTTACAGTGCCTTGACCAAGTGGGTGACTATCTAAAGCCATGACAGAGAGTGGAGTGTCAAGGGTAACCAGGAGAATCTTAAGTCTATGCAAAAGACTAACATCAATAAAGTTCCCAGCAGCACCAAAATCTACTAAGGCCTGGCAAGAATGTTTTTGCTCACCCCAAGAGATGGTAATTGGAAGGTGGACCCCGGCACCAGGGGATTCCGTAGAGAGCGACTAGTTCCCATCACAGCCCTCCCACTGCTGGACGGGATTGTTCTTTTCCCAAGAGCTCAGGGCAAGAAGTTCTGAAGTGACCCAGTTTTCCACAGTAGATGCAACATTGTTCTTTTCTGCGCTGCTCCCTCTAAGTCCGTGATAGATGGGTGTATCCAACTTGCATGGGTTCTGGAGCTTCAGTGGGAGATTTAGAAAGATGACCAGTGGGACTGGGTGGTTCAAAGTGCCTCAGGAAACTGTTGCGATCTCTCTGACGCTCTCGGAGCCGGTTGTCAAGACATATGGCGTAAGAGATAAGGGATTCAAGGTCACCAGGACACTCTACTGAAGCTAAGCTGTCCTTCAAGGCATCAGAGAGACCATTGAGAAAAACGGAGATGAGTGCAGGCTCATTCCAGCCACTTTCCAGCAAGGGTCCGAAAGGAAATGGTATAGCTGCGCTGTTTCTCCCCTGATGTAGTCATAGAAGTTGTTTGGCTGCGTTTTGGCCTGTGGCAGAAAAATTCGCAGCATGTCATCAATGAAACACTGAGGTTTGAGCATTCTGGACCCTGCTTTTGCCAGATGCCTGTCACCCAAGCCAGTTACTTGCCAGTTAAAAGTGTAATAATGTATGCAATTCTGGACCTATCAGAGAGGAAGACAGTAGGCTGCAGTTCAAAAGTCAGCCGGCACTGGGTGAGGAAACCCTGACATCCGCCCGGATTCCCATCATACCTTTGGGGTGTTGGAAGTTGAGGCTCAGTACTGGCATGTTGAGAAGGGCTGGTTGGTCAGAACTTGGTCATGCATGTCCATAGTTGAGCAAAAACTGTTCAAAGTAGCCATTATCTTTTCAAAGTCAGGAGATGGGACCTTAACTGTTGGTGTTGCTTCTGTTGAGCCTGTCATGGCTAAGACTTCTGTCAGACTTGGGGTTTGAACCCAGGTCGCCGAGGTGGTCAGCAAGGCTATTACCACAGAGCTACCAGAGGTGGAAGAAGACTCAAATGCAGAGCAACTTAAGCAAGATGGATGTGTTTATTATACAAAATAATTCAAAGTCAAAAAACACAAAAATCCAGACAAAAACACAGAGGTAAAAAAAGTGAAAAGACTGCAGAGGCCGGGCAAACCAAAAAACAGACCAAAGTCTGGTGCAGGAAAAAACAATCAGATAATATGCAAACGGTTTTAGGGACAATCCAAAAGAGTTATCATTAAGCAAACAGGGTCATACCAGGCAGACAAACCAAAGAGGGCAGAGAGAACCGTAGGCTTGAGACTTAAGAGACACCAGGGAATCACAAAGACTTAGCAAGAACACAGACAGAAGACAGAACTTAAATACACTGAGTTAACAAGGCACAGGTGGTCTAGGTAACAAGGGCGGGGTCAACATTACAACAACAGGGAGTCTTTGGTAACTTCTGGTGGTCAGAATAGACCAACCTGTGACAGAGTAAAACAATCTGCAGTTGATTAGGGTCTCTAGATTGGGGCTGCATGACTTTTTTAATACTATGACATCTTTACACCAACCTACATTTGTAGAAGCAGAGAAATCTCAGAAAAACTTTCCTGTTCAGTGAAAACCAGAGAAAAAGTTCCGGGATAAGACTGTCTAATGTCATCATTGCTAATAGTGCCACCTACTGTTAGCTTCCAACTTAATAAAGGTCTTACAGTTTTAACTTAAAAATAAGCCTTCAAGTAATGTTGGAGGTGTTTAACTTTCATACTGAATGTACTGCCATTATACTGCAGTCTTGCAGCGATAACATGAAAAGAACAGCCTGGGCAGGGACCAGAATTCCAAGTTTCAAGTTTTATTGTCAATGTGGAGAAAAAAATCAGGGGTATCAGGCGCCATTGGGGGTGCTGTGTGTTTTGGACCCATGAACTGAGGAAGACCTATGGCTGCCGGTCTGAAATGTCATAATGTCATATATTTGGTCCTCCATAGATATTATGCAAATTGCTGGCCTTCCCTATCACATTCTGGAATTAATTATTGATCATTAACGTCATTAACATGAATATGAAAATTAATACAGAAATTGTAATAGCTTTGAAATGAGTGATCATATTTCTTTCATTTAAAGACATTTGTAATCCTGAAATGGAGAACTATCCAGTGTAGTCATCTCTATTGAAAAGTATTATATTTAAATTATTAATGATTATACCTATAGAAGAGCAATTGTATGATCTGATTACTGGATGATTTATATGACTATTGTATAAGTAGTTTATTCACTGAAGTGAGTGTAAGATTATTTTATTTTCTTCCATTCCACTCTGTACAAGGATTGCTCAATGACAACAGAATGTTCTTAGCTCGACCAGGTGGCCAGCAAGACCTTCAAGGTCACTTAAAGACAGGCGGTAACTACAGGATTAAGAAACAGTGAAGCAATTTTTTTTGCTAAGCTAGCCACAACATAATAATAAGCCTGAAGTAAACAATCTCAGCAAGTATAATGCCAGAAATTAATGGTGGCAAACTGAAAAGATGGTGAACTTGAAGGTTTAAAAGGAGGGGTCTTGATTTGACCACTCAGCATCTAGAAATCAGTCATGGGTGTGGGGAGAAACTTTGGGGATCCAATCAGAGCTAAAGGATGGTAGATGGGGTCCAAGGTCCTTTCTCGGAACAATTTCCTTTGTGTGAATGATTGTATGCTTTTCTTTTCCAAAAGGCTAAATAAACACCTGAAAAATTAATTTGGATCTCATGCGTCGTGAACTAGCCACTTTTTGCTAAAAAATCATATACAAGTAACAATGGAACCTCATTACCGGCAATGAAATTCTTGGTCTCAGAGCCCCCTCAATATCGCACATAAGAAGCAAGTATTGCACACAGAGAAACATTCAGATAAAATGTAAAGTAAAAAAATAAATACTATATAAATAAAGAAATAAAAATATAAACTAAAAGAAGTTGATATATAT